>JAQIWQ010000405.1:0-17421 GCA_034695825.1 Folsomia inoculata | reverse complement strand
AAAAAAAGTCGGAAGCGGATAATGTGAGAAGTTCCGTCTGCCTGAGATGTCACTATCGTAATAAAACTCCCATTAAGCATTATGAGATTGGCTGGAGTGTCAGTTAGTGGAGTTCTCCTAATGTAACAAATGCCCTGTCTGTTTGCCTTCTGTGTTTTAATCTGCATTAGTAAAAAAAAAGTAATGTCGGCTAAACCCACTCTACTTTAAAACATACATGTATATGCATTGCCTGGCGCAATTATGCGATTCAACTTATTAGAATTTTTCCTTGATAAGTTTGGTAATCTTGATCTAAATTACAGAAAGACACCTGCTGTCATTACGTTATTTTGCAATTTAGAGAATTATTTCTGTAGGACACTTCTTTGCCTGACAAAATGTAAAATTTCAATTTTTCAAGTACTGACTGAATAAAATTCTTTCCAGTGTTACATCAATGTATGCATAGGAAATTGCAGTTTTTGTTTGTTCTGTTTAGTGGAATAAAGATGAAACTGATAAATTCGTTGTCAATTTTAAATTAAAATTATTCCTCAATATGATAAGAATGTGGAACACTAATCTACGGTTTAGTTTTGCCATTATTAAACACTTTTCTGCTGTTTGCGCTTCGTTTTTGTGAATTCAGAAAACTACAATATATGTAAAAAAATATATTATTCATATTCTCTGTCTCCTGAAGAAGAAGTAAGTTATACTTCGAAAGCTTGGGATTAATAAAGAGTTCTACATTTTAAACATGGCATCCGATCAATCCAATAAAAATCAAACCAACTACAATATAGAAATTGTATCGCTCGCCTATTGCATTACATCCAATTTTTATGTTGCACAGGTTTATTAGATTTTTCGTATTGCAACGCTCGTAAAGAAACCATGCAATGCACCAATTAAGTTCACTCTTGTTCTGTAATTCAAATAAATTTGTTACTTGTTGGGTAGTTCAGTACGTCATTCTAATAATTTCTGACCCTTACAATAATGATAAAATAGTACTGTTGAGAAACATATCCTAATTTCCAAGTCCCCAACATGACAAAAAAAATCATACTCACTGATGGACTCAATCCTATTCTAAGGTATTTTCTAAAATTTTAAAATCCAAGAACCGTTTTGTTGTTCAAAGTTCAAAAATGTGGCGTGGGTTGGGTTTTGCGTTCGAAAAACGTGACATTGGACAAATTTGTTGCCCCATAACTTCTAAAATTAAGTTTTTTGAGTGTATTTCAGTCAATTATGATTCTACAAAAATCGTCTTGGTATCAAAATGGTCAGAATTTGAACGTTTTGCAGTATACGTAAACATGAATTCAATCAGGACATCAACAAAATTACGTACAGTAGTACATTCAAAAATAAATATACCTACTATACAGATTTAATGTCGGATATCTCGGGAAATTTGTAATGAATTTCTGTGAAATTTTGGAGGATTGTACACTAATGTATGTATGATGTATTAAAGTTTTATAATCCAAACCATGAAAGACACCTGCAATAAATTACCGAGGACGAGACGAGACATGCAAGTCGTATGAAAGACCTACGTATTAAATCATTATCAATATAAATGATTCTTTGTTTATTTGCAACATTGCACATTTTTATAATCGTTGCGAATTTAAGAAGAGTAGTCTACTGTTTTGTTTTGTAGGGGAGAATGTTTTGGATATCGTTGGAAACTGGATAAAACTTGTATCCTTACAAGATTTGTAATGTTTACGGGAATATTTGTATGTAGATGTGTACAATCCTTGTGGAATTTTTGTTGGTTTGGCACCACATATATGCATATCTGTGTGGTTTTGTTAAGTAGATGGATGTATATATATATGTACTCTGATGGCATCTCTCAGAACAGAAAACCGACTAGTTTTAGAGTTAGCATTTGCTGCTTTAGTAGGCGGAAGCAATGAGGAAGTGAGTAAATTATCATGGAAATAACGACAGATAACATAAACACATAAACATATCTTCTTGGGTTTTAACTAACTGTTACAAAACTTAAACCACTTACGTATTCGACTCAACGCTGAATTAACACTTGGTTTCTCCAATATCATGACATGCAATGATGCTGATGTGCGATTCTCAGTTGTGGTTGGATTGATGTATTTGATACAGCAATTTTTAAATGTTTGGACTGCTTCTCTTGCCCCCAAAAGATTTGGAAAAATGGCGTAAGTGTTGGAAGCATTACAATTTAATAGCAAAGAGATTTACGACTCCAATAATTTTAAGCCATTGTCGTGAGAAAAGATGCGATGCGATGACCGTTGCAGTCAAGTATCCGTTCTTCTGGTTTTACTGTGACAATATGCGTAATATATGTTCATAAAATGTTCGAATTATGAATCTTGCTTCATTCACCGCCTGATCTTTCATAAAGTTATTTTACCTTCTGGGCACCATTGATCCCACGGTTTACTGCTTCTCCTGAAAAGCAGCTCACGAATTTTTAATCTTAACGTTATTGATTGAGCGAATTACATCCACGACTTTAACCAAGACTTATGATAATTATGAAAAGAAACTGGAAATTAAATAATCTTCATTTTGAATGGGCTGATCAATTCAATTAGTGAATCTGTATTCCATGGGTTATACTGTTCGAAGCATAATTTGTTTCCGCTAAGGATTGACCGTAACGCGATTTTTTTAAAGCTCCGTTGCAGGTGTTTCAAAGCGTTCTGCACAATATTGTTTAACTGATGCGGGGTCAACCATCACTTGTATCACAGTGAGAATGCACTTTGACAAGCGTTTTCACCAAAATTTCAATTAATGAACGGATAAAACTGGTTGTTGCTGTTATTTCCCCTTTCATTAATGCCCCTTATGCAAACACTATGCAGGCAAGTACTTAGGTATATAGTGGTTGAAATGAAACCCAGTTGGGCATAAGCATCTCATAAAATATCGACAAAAATGTCTTTCCTCACGAGAAGACACCTAGTCTTGTTCATGGTTCAAACTGGTATTCATTGTTTTGAATTTGCATTCCATTGGCATGCAGTCTAAAATCTTTAATAGGACCGATTACTGCATTCTTTTTACCTTTGACAATATATGTTTGCAAAAGATCGCGTTCGTGTGTGTTGTTGTTGCGGGCGATTCATATTTCATATAATTGTATGAGAGAGCACGAACCCCGATGAGTTAAATTGTTGGCTATATTTCATCGTCTCTCCCATGTTCTGCAAAAAAAGTTCTGAATCCGGAAAATAAATCGTAAAGACTTTCAAGGTTTCTTCCTGGATATGTAATCCTGGTTACATGCAACGAATTAAGTTTAGAAATTTCGTAGTTCTGTGCATGTCGCAGAGTGCGATTTCCATGAAGTATTGCCATATGTAATCCTTCCTACATCATTATGAATGAGGAAAACAGTTCATGCAGGCAAACTAACTCATACAATGATAATTCTTTGTTCTTCAAACTGTTTGCACATTGACACTAAACAATTGGCTATAAGCAAGTAAGCAACAAAACACTGCTGACTAATGCAGTGTAAACTGCTATTCCGTGTTCATTTCACTCACTCCTTATCCTTATTATGAATGACACAGTCCCCTCCTTGTGCTCACCAATATAGCCAAATCAAGCAAACTCTTCCTACAAATTTCTACTACTATATTCTGCTCCTTTGATTAAATAAACCAGATTAATAAATGTCAACAGAAACTAAAGTTTAGTTTAGTTTAGTTTGCAAACTGTACAAGGCTTCATGTTTTGCAGAAAATGCACAAATTCGCAAGCAAAATGCAGTCAATAAAGGTCATGGGCGACCTTCAGGCATATTCATTGAAGCAATCTTCTCATCCGTATGATGGTTCTATGCTAAAAGGTAGTAGATTGGAGTTGTGTTATATGGTGTAGTTCATGTCATGATCCCAGGAATTGGGAACGCTTCCTGGGATGAACAAGGGAGCAGATAGTGTAGAATGTCAGAAAATATCGCATCTAATCTCAATTTTTCTGTGTACACAGCAGTGGAGTAAAACAATGGATGATGAGGAATTCCATAATTGCATCTTTTGTAACAATGAATGTATGATTAAGTGCTCAGCTAAAGTCGGCACGTTGTAAATTTTAATTTTAAATTATTATAAAATTATGCAAGCACCATCATCCAAGGTTTGCCCATTCAATATAAATCTGTTTTCCTGGTTTTTGTGGAAATAGTTTGATGAGTTGCTGCGGTTAAATGTATGATGTTTTCATAAAGTGTTATTTATTTACCGCAAATCGATGTGGTTTAATTGGTTAGGTTTAAATTATTTGTAAGGGTGTAATACCGATTGAAATGCCACGAAGCTGTCCAATTAAGTTGCAGTATACTAATTTAAAAATCTGTCTTGTAGCCGTATATTAATTAAACTGTAATGAAATCAAAGGTCGGCATTAAGTTGTTTAGTTAGATTCAGAGATTTGGTTGGTCAAAAAGTTGGTAGTTAAAGATTATAACCAAACTCACTGAAGTCCACTGAATAAAATTTGATTATGCTTGCACAATCCAACCTATGGCAATAATCATAAAACAAGCTGCAATTTTATTATTTGCTAGGATCTGTTGAATATACTTCTTTCGAATACCCACATTACCAAAGAATTGTAGATCATTTAAAATACAAAATGTCCACTTGTTGTATTTACGATAAAAATTTAAAGTTTTGAATACCACTATGCTCGTTTGGAAATGTCTTATTATTCCAATCACACGACCCTTGTTGTGGGTAATATGTCCTTTCATAACATGTATTCATTCAGGTGCATCATTTACTAATAGTTTGTAATAGAAAAATAAGATATCTGAGATCTGAAATATGAGATAAGACATCAAAATCCAGAGACTTTTTCGTACTGCAGTGCTTGACTCCACATTACTTGTTCAATTACAACCACAAAATAATTCAGAGGCGCACATGTACATAACCTAAAAGTGGAGTGGTGTGGCAGGGTTATTCTCTCAATTTCAGAGAAAACCCATTTATTACTTTACTGAGTTAAAACAAAAGGAAGGACTGAATTCTTAAATACCACTCGTATAATATGAACTTGTTGCCTGGTCGTAAATTATGGACAAGTTTTCTACAGTCATTACCAACCAACAGTCGCACTTCAACCTCATCTCACTTTATGTTATGAGATCATCAAAATATTGCTATTCATGAAATGTGCCATACGACCATAGGAAAACTGTGGAGGATGTGTATATTAATTGTATCCTGTACATATTATAATCCTGTATGTCGTATTAATTCCCCTTTTTCCTTGATTTGTTCACAGGTTTATCTTTCTTCCTTCGCAAACTTCTTGATCTTGGCAGGAGACGGGATTGGATTATTGCTGCTGTTACTTTGACTTGTCATTTTCCAAGTACAAAGGCCGACTTTTTCCTTTCTTGAAAGTCAGAGGAAGATCAAATAGAGTGTCTCATCAAAAGTGGTAAGACGAGTTTTTCGTTACGTATTAGCCGCATCAGATCATATATTGCTATCTTTGACCAGTGTGGTATGTAATGGAGCAGTAAATGAGTATAGTATAGTCCATTATGCATCTTTTCCATACCTTCCCCAACCACAAGACCATTATTATTACAGTGACCAACTAGCAAACCATATATATATTCTTGTTGGTTGCTGTAGTTTGCTAATGTTTGATTTTACCTTTACTGAATGAGATGAGTTTTCTTAAAAAGCCCGAACCCACCACCAACTCATTTCTGCAACAAACAATCAATTTCCACACGAGGTTATTACTTTATATGTAACCACAAAAAGGTGTCCTCCTGCTGCGGATCTTGTTTAACTTATGCGCGTAGGTTGCATCCAAAAGTAACCAAACCAAGTCTTTGTCCGGTTTTACTTGGCTTGGTCTGACATATCGTACCTCATCCATATCCACCGACTGATATGGATGATTTATTTTCATTAGATTTACTTCGCAGAAAATTATTCATCGGGCAGATAATGAGTAGTGCATATTTTACCTGAATATAACAGTTTGCAAAGGCATTCAATCTTTAACAAGTATAAATCTTTCCCTTTCTCAATTATTACAGGTGACAGGAAATAAAAACATTAAAGTACAACTGGTCCATGATAGGAATCGAATTCTTTCTTATTAGATTAAGGGAGTTGTAGTATGAAATTTCGACGTTATTGTATTCATTTTTTAATTGACAGAATTGGTATGTATAGTTGATTACGGAGTTATTTATTAGGAAGAGACAGCAAAATATCAGGATTTTTATAAAATATAATGAGTACCCGCAATTACACAATCTGATGTGTTTACCATTGGGGTTTTACAATTGCCATCAATTAATTTGGAATTCCGGATGCCAACCGTTCCGCTGGAAGTTATAACTAGTTGAGGCATATAGCAAACTGCATTAAAGTTCTGATTAATCAATGTGTATTAATTCATAAACAAATTAAATTTCCTGTCTTTAGTCAATGGGGTTTGGAAATCCACGCATAGTTCTTGAGACCTTCCTTTACTCACTAATTGATACTTTGTTGGCGCAGCATAAATTTGCAAATTTGTAGGCAGATGGGAGATCTTCATGCATGATGACCGGCGAATTGGCACGCAAGAAGGTCTGGTTAGGCAGAGTTCAATTCTGCACTCAGTCATGCAATTATCGTTATATATTCTACACAGAAAGAAAACATGTAATGCAATTAAAAAAACGTATTTCCCAAAAGATTTGCATATTTCATTGTTTACTAAATACGTGAACCTACGATACATATACAAAGATCGAAGGAATCGGAGATGGTTTTGATTGGTTAGACCATCATTTTTTTCAATCTTATAGGTCATAACGATGTGTGCAAGACCAGATGGTTGTTTCTTTTTTTCCTTCATTGTCAGCTTTTTGCCATCATTAATTTATTAAGTCGTATAAAATTTGAAAATTCATGAAATCATGTAACACCTCCTTTGCTCTTTTACTAAATACAGATCTGCGTGGTTACTGCGTTGGTTGATTGTTCAGATTGTTGTCGTCTCTCAGAGGAACACCCATTTATGGGTGCAGTCAGTTATTGCAGAAAATACATTTTATCTTGGACCACAACGGACAAAATATGCAAATTATTTTGCAATTTACTGCATCTTTTGCACATACGTTGAGTTGACTGCAAAAAGGTGTATGTTGATGTTAATGATATGGGTCCGCCAGCATTGCCATGGCAAAGAAAGTATTTGGCTTTTTCCGCATTCATCACAATCTTACGTTTGCTTTTCACACAAGAGTTATAACGTTGAAGTACTGTAACGTACGAGCATTTCAGTACAGTATCTGAACAAATTCAAGCTACCTAAACATTTAAGAGTGGACTTTTCTTCTTTGTGCGAATATCATGCACAATGGCCGTGTGTGTGTGCATCTAATTTATTGGTGCACAAAAGGTTGCTTTAGTTGAGGCAGGTTTACATTCTCTGTTCCTTATGCTTAGGAGAATAAAATAAAATTGAGGTTTTTCCTCAAGAAAGAAAGGGCTTGGCTGTTTCAAAATGCAAATTTCATGTTGAATTTTGGACAGAAAGATTTATACCCACTCTCTACAGTATAATACCACAGGGCGTGAATGAATTCCACGTTTTGCATAACCTTACCAAACTCGTCTCAACTTGAGTCCAAGTCTTAAACTTTTCTTTATTATATAGTGACTTGAGGGTGTTATGTTATTTTGCTGCTCCTCTCTTAAAATTATCTCATCTCGAATTTCCTTTTTCGTGGAACAACTTGTCCGTGTCGTGTGATTCATGAAAGGAAGAGGGATGGTCAGGCAAAGTGACCGAGGATGGCAGGGTCAAATAGAGTCATGGATGATTCGATGATCATAAATTTGAAATGAAATGTATTATGGCGTGTCGTCCGTAGTCGTTCTGATTTACCTTATCCGGATAGAGACTAAGATTGAGAAACATCCTATTTGAGTCAATGAAGTATAAATAGTTGCAAATAATTGCCAAGCCAGTTGGTAAAAGTTGTAATGCTTGGCAAGTTATTAATTGGTTTACCTTGTGGCAAGCGTTTTCGTATTGATTCAGATGACCAGAAAAATATTACTTCTAGTCAAATGTTTTGGATTCGAATTGTAAACCATTTTTGTCTTATTTAAAGTCAAATCGATGTTTGGAGTTCAGCATGCTGCTGTACCTACTAGGCATAGTGCTTACCTAGGCATAATATGTTATCGTTCGTCAATTTCAATCCACCCTTTCCTTGTTTTGAAATTCGTTGCCAACTTCGGCATTTTAAACAATGTCGGATTGAATTCTCTTCTTCTCTGAAGCTGTTTCCTGGCTTGGTTTAATAGAGGGGAGAAACATTAATAACTTTATAAACATTTAACATTTAATGTAACAATAAGGGTTGCCGATTATAATCCGGCTCTTCATTGTTTTACAAAGGAAAAGTTTAGATTACTAATAAACTGTCCTATAAAAATTAAGATTTCATTTTGTCTTATAGCTTTAACTCTTCAGCACGTGAGTACAATGCATAACCCCATTACGTAATAAGATTTAAATTATACGTTAGAACTCTGTTTAGTTTTAAAGAGGATTTTCAGAAATCACTTCTGTCATGTGTCTAATAAATTTAATTCTAGCACAGTCTTGCGAATATTTTGTCACGTTATGCACCACTACTCCACCCACTTATTCATGCCCCACGCAAGATTATTATACACACGTCCAGCATCCCATGTTAAGAGTTTAATGAACAGCGATACTACACATGTTACACAATTAAATGCAATTTTATTGTAAAGTGTACAAAATACATTTTTGGCATTCATAACTTGGGATCACTTTTATTCACTCTTATTTCTAGTCGCGTAACAAATTAGCTTACATTTTTATTACGTAATCCTAGGCTTAAGAGCGATTTGGTAATTTTCTACAATGTACATGAATTAAATCACACTGGATTACTAGGAATCTCAATTTCAACACAACGTTTAGAATTAAAATACAAAAAACAGGGTTAGAAGAAGGTATTATTAGTAGTAGTTCAGTTAGTTGAGGGTTATTATTCCCACCGATATAAAATTAACGTGTGAGAAAACTGATGGAATGAAATAAAGGCTGTGAATGAATGAGTGATTGTTGATCTCGGTTTTGATTGTCAGCATCAAATAGAAAAGTCGACTGGTTGACGGATTATGATGAATACATTTCAGTTTTCAAATCAACGTCGTTCGTTTTCCTTCTCCGGAACGGAAATATCCACGTTGTTCAAGACAAAAATGATTGCTCAAGTTAATGAATCCCGGAGCTTTTTCTTGGATCTATCCCAGAGTAATTTAAAATGTATAGTTCTTGACATCCAATCACAATAACCGATGGGAGATTTAATCTTCCGCTGCATTATAAAATGAAACGAATTTGAAACTTTTTGGCTGACGACTGTCGTTTTGGTCACATTCCGGAAATCCTTTATTGGGTAGAGGTGAAGCAAATACTAAGCTAAAACATGTTGAAAGTTTAATTCATATCTCGAATCCAGTGTATAATTTCTTTCCTTGTCATGCATGCAATTTGTTCATTATGATGGATTCTTATTATTTTCGGAATTAGAAATGAAATATCCTCTTCTTCCATTATCCACCATGCTGGTTTATTTCCGATTGAAATTGTGTATTTTTATTTTTTGCAATCATATAGTAATCTCAATCATTCGTTCCGTATTTTTATTATAACTCTACACAGTACAAAAACCACAACCAAAATTTTAAACTACTCACATTTGTTTTACCACGTGTGCTATGTACATGCCAATACAATTTACATGTAATGTGGAGTTCTATCAAGTCCATAAAATTAATTACACTATACAGCTTCGAACTGCTCCAATCTGTAGATGCTCTGGCATGTTGTTGTAACATTTTTCTGCAAAAACTTGTTCTTTTTCGGAATACTTATCTTTCTATGATACCTGCTGCACTTGCAGTATGTGCATAACCTTGCCTTATTGTTATAAATATTCTTCTAATGTACATCTTTGTCAGTCGTACTAAGAATTTATTGGGTAACAATAAAAAAAGGGGAATGAATTACTCGGTTTTCATGTCAGCAATATTTGCAAAGAAGTCTTGCTTATTATAGACCAAGCACAAACGTGGACTAATTAATTTCACAGATGTTGATTGTACATGTATGAACCAAGCTAGACAAATAACATCATTAATTTGTTATATGTAAATGGAGTGGCTTTAATATCGTAGTGTAAAGTCAACTATTTACATTGCTTCGCGATTGTTGTTGGAGGTCATGGGAATTGCATTGCGATGCATTGAATAAATTTGAGTTCCAAAAGTACCAACCACGAGTTTCTTTTGTTTCATTTTCATTCATGGAAACTAGTGCAGGGCTGGCACAAGCTAAAATTTTTGGTTGTAGTAAAGCCTAGTATTGTGGACCAATTATCTCCATTCTTTGCATCACTAATGTTGCCAAAGCAGCAGCTATATTGGTATAGAGTGTACGCGGAAGGAAGGGGACGACTGAATCTTTTTTGTGAATGAGCTTAATTTGTGCTGGTCAACACAATTCTTGTGAAAAAGCATGAATCCAATCCAACTGAAACAATGGCATTCAGTGGCATGAATGACAGAGTTTAAGCAATTAGATTTAAATTTGGTTTAGGCGATTTCATTGACTGTTTAGTGTAGGACAAGGAAACAAGAGAGGAATTTGGTATGCCTCGCTATATAACATGCGAATACTTGTAACTTGAGATAATTACCTTAAATTGACTTTGTCCTTTTATTTTTGGTTCAGCCTGATTTATTGACTGAGTTATTTTTGCACGGATGTTAATAACTTGGAATGTTTCGTAAGTTATTATCGTGCAACTTAGGACCGCCTAATAACTGTTCAATACAGCTTTGGTGCATTGTTGAGCAACAGCATTATCTCTACCGTAATTATAAAAGAATCGCACTGTAAGTTAATAATGAACATGAATACATTTAGTCCGTTCCTTCACAAGTTAGAGTTAGCAATATGACAGTAGTGGGAGAATCAATACCCGGAAATAATGGTCCTTTCATTATTGGCTAATTTGGTCACATCCTTCCATCTCACACATCTTTAAGCGTCTCTGCGTTACACACTTTCCTTCCACACATCAAATCGCATATCTTATTATTAGTGCGGAAGCATTTCATGTCAATGTTTTGTCTGTCCCTTCACGTCTGTCTTTTCGTAAATGCGACTTACGTCAATTTTCTCAAATTCAGTTTTCAGATATTAATAGCATAAAGGTAACAAGTTCGTTTGGTCAAGTAGGTCATGACCTTCCGTACGTCGACACGGCGGGTTTATGTGGGGATTCACGTGAAACTTAAAACTTAAGGTCGCCTATAGGTGTCACACACTTACTCTTTGTCCAAATTGACCCAACGACTCGGCTATGTCGGCATGTGGCTACAGGGATTGTTTATATGGCGACTACTGACATGAAAATCAAAACGGTTCCGCACTTATACCTGTTTTCTAAGAATTTATTAAAACGTTAACGGAAGAGTGTTTACTACTACATAAATGCTGTTTTGATATACTGCCGTTTTCATTTCACTTTATTCTAGCAGTGGAAATACTCTAGCCAATCTGTGAAGTATCCATCTTGCACAAATTTTGCAAGTCCTCACACTTACTGTTATTTATATTTATTTATAGACATTCGCCCAAGCAATATTTCATCATTCATGCCATTGTCTAATCTCCATCCCACACCTCCAAATCCTCTCTCTTCTCATTGTCGTGTGATCTATTCTCAACAACACGTTTCATTACTACTGGTCTCTCTCTATTCTTCGTCCATCTCCAACCTCGAGCCACAAGAAATTGAATCTTTATGTCCAAGCAAGCAACCAAAATGGTATTTCCTTCACCGATGTAAAGCAAATATTTTTGTCCATTGTAAATGCAGCAATAAATTGAAGCAGCAATGGTGAAGACACATAATGAATCATTAAACCAAACCAAGCCGTATGTAATAATAATGCTATGCAATGACAAAGATAAAGACACAAAACATAACAAACCAAAACTATATAAATTATCGATATGAATCTTCGTTGCAATTTTTTATGTATTAGAGATTTGATGTGTGCTAAATTATTCTTGTTAAAAGTAGAGGAAGAATAGTTGGACAGCATGCACATGGCAAGAGCAGAAGAATTGTTTTATTGTGCAATGGCGAAGCACAATTAGAAAGGGACACACGACATATCTATCATATCCTACAAACGATGCCATCGTTAAAACACTTAATCGAGAATTTAGTCAAGCATAGCAATCTTACTTCACAACTGACTATTTCAGGTATTGTGGTATGTAGACTTGCTGCTGGCTAAATATAGAAATAGAGGATAGTTTTAAGAAATCCGCTTACAAATTGCTCATTCATTGTAGTGTAACTTTTGCCTCATATAGTTGTTTAGATTGTTGGGATTATGTCATGACTGAAAAAAATGCGCAATTTCTGAGTACGGAGGTATTATTATTATTAATGAATGTTGTGCAACATGACTTGTCGGATAACAGAACTAAAAATTCGTTTCATTTTTTGTAACAAAACATGTGAATTATTGTTAGGTAATGGTATATATGCAATGTGTGAGGGAAAAATTATTTTCAATGTTACTTGAGCATGTATCGCAGAATTTTCATTTTTTGTGTTGGAAGGACATAAAAATTTCTAAACAGAAAAATATTAAAAATCGTCATGTTTGTTTTATAATAAATTGACAAATAAATGTTTTAAGCACTTGTGATAACAAAGTGCCGAAATAAAACATGAAATTGAAGTTCCTTGTTTGATTTGAGTGAGTTGACGGTCATGGCTATTGCTTAGTCGTATGAAAATCCTTCGTTGGAATTGCATCCATACCATACTTGCATTTTTATACGTGTACTCCCCGCATGTGCAAATTATTTGTTTGTTGTTGGCCACTATTATGTGGAAGCAGTCTGTCTGTAGCAGTACACCTTATGCACAAAAGCAATTGCACCTTTCGTACAATGGACTACCACAAAGGTAACACAAAGGGCACTTGAAGTCGTACACACACTGTACTGTAGACTTGGTCTCCGTTGTTGCATGGGGACATGTGCACCTCTTTTTACAACCTGCAGACAATGAAAGGGGTAGAAATAATAACATGAAGCACGTGGCATGTATCTCAACCTTTTATTTCGCCCAATCACGTTGTCCAACACCCTGTACAGGATGTATTTATAAGGATACAAGCAATTAATTCAGTTACAATTTAGCCTTGCTCAAAGTCAAGGAAATTTCGACGTAATTCCGTTCAAGTCTTTTGATTAAATTGCAGCACACCAACCACCACCATCGTTTCTCAGCCATCCGTTTACTCATCGTTTTAGATAGTTGGATATATTTTTTTTGAAAATGAGCATGTTACTAGTTCTCAATTAGCTACGGAAAAGTCGTCTGGGTGAATTGGATTACATTAATTGCCACAGTCGTTATCTCATCAGCGCAACTGTTAATGTTATTATAGGAAACTCCCTTTATTTGCAGATGTAGGAAAATCCTTGAGAGAATTATGAATAGTTGGAAGGGTGGTGGTGGTACAATGGTAGGGTAGGATTTAATTTGGCCAGGATGGATCTCTAAATGCAAAAACGTTCTTACATATTTTGCTGGATGGCACTTTATTTCGCTAGGTTTGTTTCCTGGTCCATGTTTTATAATCGATTCTTGTTATCCCATCCACTACACTGTAAATGAATGTACATGGATTCACAATTCACACGTGGTGATGGATTATTAAAGAAGGAGACGAATATGGTTGGAAGACTCACTGCAAAAATGTCTATATATACCCTTACCTAATTTATAGCGTTATGCAAAATCATATCAGTTATGTTGATTGGTATGTTTTTTTGTGTTTTTTATTCCAGCACTTAATTTATAGCATCGTCACGGTATATTTCATATCTATTTGCCATAAAACAGGTAGTAATCAAGTCATGTAATCAGTGGTTCTCTATACGTTGTGGTTGTACTATTTATACAATGCTATTAATGTGCCCAAATAATACATTAATGGCGTGATTAAATTTACATTCATAATGAAAGTGAGAAATATATGACTTATGTTGATGAGTAAACCAAATTGCATTATTATAACTAGTCACACATCCACTGTTACTTAATTACATGTATTAACTTTTTACTCCTCGAGTAAAGTTATTGTTATAAACTATGCAAACACATTTGGCTTAGAATTGGAGTAGAGAAGTTGGAAAGAGTTAACGAATATTTGAAAACTGATGGGTGGCGGACACGATTACTGCATAATAGACGATAACGGACAGACAGTAGTTTAGCTGCAATGGCTTTTATCATCATTGTATCATTTGCAACCATAAATCCTTTTGTTTTGCATGTTACATGGCTGGAGAGTGGATCCCATGAATTCAGCTATACCATTCCAAAATTTGCACACTCCTCGTTTTCGTTATTCTTTTCCTGCAAAGAAGTTGCCTCTGGCACTCGGAAAACCTTGAGATTTGCAATTAAGCGAATTAGGCATTGTGTCTTGTCATGTGTTCAATTCTTTGCTGCTGCTTGTCCACTATTACATACAAACAACCAAACACCATTTATATAATATCTGCCGTCATGATCGTTGTCATCCGGGGAATAAAACCAAACAGATTTCTTTCCTTCTTATCCCAGGCAATTGCCACAACTTCTTGTTCGCATCCCTTTATTCTCCAGGCAAAATTCAATTTTGAGCTTACAATTTGTAATAAACCGTGTATTCAACAGGCGTAAGTAAGGGGTGAAACAAAACTGAAACATGTTGCACGACACTATTACTAATGAGTAAGGGGACCTCCCTGAAAGAAAGTTTCATGGCAATCGTCACATGAAAACGCCGTGTTGCCACGTGCGGAATGGGTGGGGACGAGCCAACGATACGCATTACGCATTAATATACACATTGCACAAGATGTATTATGCCCCAGTCTGGGGCCCCCGATATTCTAAATTTTGAGTTTAAAAACACGAAGCGTCGAAATTTCTACTTTTGACCCCTGCCTGTGGGGTATGGGAATGTAGCCGACGTTGGCGAGGAACCTACGTTGTCAAATAGAGGAAACCGCATTTAAGTCCGTCGTATCATTCCTGAGATGTATGAGTACCAGACAGACAGAATGATCTCATAAACCGGTTTCCATCCTTTATTACATGACGTGTTCCTCATCCATTTCTTTGATGTCATGATTTTATGCAACACTTTATTTTTTGTCGACTAACTGCTTTGTTAACTACATAACCAAATGGCTGAATGACTGATGCTGTACTAATCACTGTCCTGCAGTAATCTCTAAGTTACATTTTTTGTCTTTTCAATCATTTTACATGCTTTGGTTAGGATACATGACATAACGTTATATGTACATATGTTATAGCTAATGAATTTTATGCTTTATTGTTTATTAATGAAACTTTTTTTACCAGTTTAAATTGTATTGCATAATTAAGACCGTCTCCTTTACTATACATGAATTGCATACTATACAATTCTGCTTTGAAACTATTTACTATTTGTAGATAAATAGATTGCCGATCAGTTTTCAATATCAATGATTTTGGACTTTGGCTGGACAAATATAGCTCATCCGCGAATTGAATATGGACCACTCAGGCTAATTCGCAGCAGGAATGCTTGCATATGGGTTTTCCGGCAGTTGGGTCCACATTTTTAAGCTGTGCTGGATGACAAATTGCGTGGTTTCATGAATGGCAATTTAGACACAGTAGATAATTCGTAGTTCATATATGTTATCAATTTAATATCACACATTCGCAAATAAACCTTTGGAATAAAATATTATACGAATTCGAGTAAGTGGCCGGTAGTTAATCATGAATCGTATCATATTTGTTGATTCATCCAACTACTTGGTCTTGGTCTTCTTTTCCCTTCTTGTGATAAGTTCAAGGTTGAAGATTTGTACGGATTGAAGGCTAAATGCAAATTATGTTTTCATTCTCAGCCATCCCACATTTTACAAGCCAATAATTCCTTACTGGCTATGCTTAGCGTTATTATTATACGCGTAGAAAATATAAATATCCACTGGGCAAAGTATTTTCATTTTTGATACGAATTGTAGCATAATTTTCTAAAGAGGTGGAAATATAAAAAACTTTAGGCATACGGATTAGATGAAATATATAAGCTGAGCCTTTGTGACGTGAGGATTCGAAAGAAAGTGAATATTTTGCTTAAGTGCAAATTAATTAATTGAGTTTTATCCTATTCATATTAATTATTACAAATTTGCATTACAACGAACGGGCCAGGAGTAGTCGACAACAATAAAGGTGAGACAAGGTGTATTCTCACAATTTTGTCATTCGTGTCATTAAACAAGTTGCAAATGGGACGCATTCGGGGTTGTCGGCTCAAGTGGTTAATTAATAATTTGTTTCTATCTAAACTAATGCTGTAAAACACCATCAAATTTAAGCATAGTGAATTTGCAAAATGTATACTAATGCAATAATAATAGCACGTTAACGATTTAAATTTAACCAGGCTCCTGCCTGTTAGATTTAGAATCTCACTCATGAATAATTTTCTCGGTCGTCTTCATAGTTAATGAGTCGGTAGGAAAGGACAGAACAGTTTTAATGTTGTCATTTACATTAAACTGATTGCACCGTATGATTGTCGTAACTTCCTTTATGAGCCTGATTATGTAAAGCATACAAGTCAGTCCACATCATATCCACACTTCCGGGTCCCGGGAGCAAATGAAGTGTTATTTACTTAATTCCGCTCTGAAAATTCCACGCATGCACTGGGATGAAAATGCTAATGGAATTTTAAAATGTTGTCTCTTAATTATTCAACGATGGTAGGGCGGAGTACCACCTTTTAAAAATTATTTCACAATTCTAACAATGTCTGGTATGTCTTTCGGTACAGAGTGGAATTCCGACCCAATAACAAACATTCATGACATTTTCTTTGTAGGCCTCACCAAGAAATAGTTTCGAGTTGACATTGTAATTGATACCGAAGGAACTATTATTAGAATCAAAATCACATGATCTTCAACCCTGATCAACAGGAATGCAAAGTTTAGACGGGGATTTATTTACTTTTGTAGCAACTGCAAATCTAGACAAAGAACAGTGCGATTCTGTTGCCCAAATGCTTAATTTGCTTGTTTTTACATCACTTCAAATATTAATGTCACCAAAATTAGGACAGTTGGATATGTATGGAATGGAACCAATGTTCCTCTCCGTTTGAATTATAGTTTATCTCACATTTTCAGGAAGAGATAATTACTGTTTACTTTATCAATTAATCAATCACTGAAGAGTGAGTTTATTCA
>JAQIWQ010000404.1:0-17427 GCA_034695825.1 Folsomia inoculata | reverse complement strand
GCCTTTACCAACAGATAAGAAAAACTTTACGAAATGCATATGAATTGACAAGCAGAGGGTTATTACATACGCTCAACCAACTAAAACTATATAACATTTAACCCAGGTTGCTCAAATCGCACTTAAATGAAAATTAGACCCAGTTGAGCATAGATTAACTATTGCAATTCAATTGAAATTGTTATGATATTGCAGGTTGAAAAGTTGTTAAAGGGGATGCAAATTATTATAACAGCGTAAGATTCGTCTATCTATATCTATGCCCCTGCATACTGGTAAGGGTGGTTGGCAATAAGTACATACTATGCACATTTACTTTATTATTGCATAAGATTCAATGTGAAGATTTCTCTCGAGATAGTTTACGGCCTGGATGTAATAAGAATTTTGAGAGCGTGATTAGTAAGTAACTCGAAAAGTATTCGACCTCCCATGAAACCAAGTTGAGTTCAACCTTTCTCCACACCCTTGTGTAGATTTGCACATAAACGATCCATAAATTGATGTTTTTTCTATCACCCATTCATTTAAATCTGATCAAGCTCCCAACCTCTTATAAGTGCATTTATCAACACTTGCTCTTGTTAAGGGAGATGGCAAACTCTGTTAAAACTTTACCTTATCTCAATTTTTCATCTTTTTCATAAAGAGCCGGACTTTATGCTACATTTTTGCAGTAGCACGAAAACCTGTTGATCTGCATATTACCCAAAATGAATAAATGTCCAAGTATGAAAGGTTGATTAATTGTTGGTCATTTAAATGCCAGGAGGGGCTTGCTTACATATTCAAATCAACGGTGATTTTTAATGAAAAAGTCCAAAACTGTACTGACGAGGGTTTGATTTCGAAAATATGTGCATCAGTTCACAAATTAAATTTGTGTAACAGTATAAAAGTTCACATTAATCAATATGGAAGCTGTTCAGTTTAAAAATACCGTATGTACTCTCCAACAGGTCATGATTTGTATTACGGATTGGAATTTCATGAGCTTTCCATTGAACAATAACCATGCAAGTATACCTATGTATTTAAGAAAATTGATGGAGGATTTTAATGGCTGACTCTTGACTGTTTTGACTAGCAGTAAATATTTTCCTTGATGGACACTTTTTGAATTTACATAAATCAATCTGACATTGAGCTTCCGGATAAAAAGTTTTAAAAAGTATTAAAGACCTGAAGGAAAATACAAAAAAAGCTGAGGAAATTTGCTTATTTCTCTGTTATTACCTTCCTTGGTGGCCACTTTGGGAGGTTTGGGTTTTTGCTACCTGTTTATTTGATGGACAATCAGTACCGATTAGAATGTGGAGGGGTACAATAAGCCAAGTCCAACTTATCTTAACCCCATCCATCTTTCTTTCCATGCCACTTGACTTGTCATTATTGATGTACAGCACAAACCATTTCTTATTCAAACCAAGAGATTATGGTACTGTCTGCAGTAAGTGCTCACCATTCCATACCATCGGTCAGTTAGTCGTAGTTTGTAGCCAGTAGCCATCATGCATCATTTGAATTTCCGAATTACGAAAGATGCTGGATAAACATTAACAGAAGATCAAAAGGTTTAGACTTAGACCGAGTGTCTCGTCTCGTCATCTCTTTTCTTCCTTTTCATAGTTGAACAAGTGTGTGGAAGTAGCTTCACGTATTTGTGATGTATCTACTAAAATCCAAAATCCAGATGCATTTTATCTTTATCTCAATTGCTTTTTGAACACTGCAATTACATTATCAGGAAAAGAGAGTAAGTAGACTGACACAGATAAGCGGAGTGGTTGAATCAAGTATAAGGCGGAATTTGGTGCCAGTACATTTTCTAAAATTCTTCATTACAGAACCTCTCCAGCTAGCAGCCACGAGATAAATAAATTGAGGATGATTTGCATCTTGTATCATCTATCAATCCGTAATGGTTTGGATAGTTTGGTGGATATGAGTATGACTTGCTTTTCTCCATAAAAAATCTCAATTTGAATGAAATGAAGGTTCATTACGCAAGAACAAAATGGGTAGAAGGGTCATTACAGAAGCCGTCTATAATTTTCCGGCTGATTGTCTCCTAATTACCATCACAGAGTAAATATAGGCCAGACACTGCTGCTGCTGATATTTTCCATTGTCCAACTTTTTCGAAGCGAATCTCAACTGTTTAATCTTGGGCCAGATGAAAGGAAATCCCATTTAGATTTGAAAATGTAATAACGAAAATGGAAAAGCATGATCGCATAAGAAATCCAACATAACGAAACGATACACATAACATGACAACATTAAGATAGCTGGGATAGGATAAGGAAGAATATTTTTGCTGTCTTTTTCTCCCGTAATCACTCCTGACTTCAGACGGAGGGTCAGTCAATCTGTCTACAGTTAGAATCGAAATCAAGGTAAAAACGACTTTCATGATTTTCTCATCATCAGTGCGCTGAATCAGTTAAAAAATAAAGTTGTTTCTTGTGAGCAAGGGACACTTTAAAAATCCAAATATCCCATGTATGAAGTTGTGGTGGTGCCTTCATAGTCGAAGAAAGACTCGAAAATTGGGTCAGAAGCATTTGATCAGCAACATCATTATCTAAATCTTGGTTTTGTTTTCTCAACAAAATGAGAATTGGTCAGGTAACAAACCGACAAGGAATCCGGTGAGCCTTGGTTGGGGTACTTATATGATTGTGAATGTGGATGGGGGATTGTCATGATACGATAATTCCTCTTGCATTATCATTCCTACGTGGTTGCATAAATACATTTTCGTTTATTGTGGTTCCAAAATTCTTTATACTATCAGTAACTCTTCCAATAAACTTTATTGCTCGACTTTGTGTAATGTGACAGTCTGGGTTTTTTTATTTTATACACCAACCAACCAACGCATGTAATCATTGCTTTGTTCTTGGGTTATTCATTAGTCCAAGATAACTTCCACTTGAAGGAGAAAGGGTTTCATTGTACAAAAGACTTGTAAAGTAATCGTCAGTTCATTACAAGTTACAACCAAGACGGTGAGATTTGTTAAGGTGGTAAGGTTCATCTATTTACGAAATGTAAAGAAGGAAGGAGCCGTCTGAGCTGAAGATGCATGTTCTTCATTCATTGATTTAATGAGGAGGAGCGATTAGGGTCGTTATTTTTATACTCGCTGTAAAGACTATCGCGTGTCAAGTGGTCAAAAACTTTCAATTACCGACAACAATTTCGATAGTGCATACCACAAAATCTTGGACAGTTTAGAATAGCTTAAAGTACTTCTTTTCAAAAATGTAAATCACGCTAACTTGTGTAGGATATTTCCTCAAATGGAAAGTGTAAGCACCCGTGGATTTACAGATCGTTTTGGTTCCACATTCACATCAATTAATCTCCTTTGCTTCACCGGCATTTTTCTCATGTTAAATTGCACGTCAAGACTTGGCCGAGATGAACAGCTTGATATCATCTCATATTTCTAAAAAACCCGAAAACCCTGCTCAAGCCTATGTTGTTTTGTTACCCTTTGGCACATTTAACCAATTCACCTTTCCTCAAAACGATTAACATGAAATGAAATTGGATTAGATTCGACGGTAGAGTATAAAGGGCAAAAATTATGCAGCTAATTTTCTCAGTCAAAACTCGACTGCTAATTGGTTGTAAAAATGCAAATGTGATAATGAAAGAAATTACCACATTTTGAAAACAAGAAGGAGTCATCACACAACAACGAGTTCAGACAGATCAAGTTAACTTAACCACGTCCACTTCACAACCATCAACATCAACCTGACCATTTATGTAGTACGTGTGTGCAATTGGACCAGAAAAGTGACTGGTGACCATCCCATCATCCATCAATCCATTCACCTACTCAACATCATTTATTATCGGCAAATTAAAAGCCCCATGCATAGTACATCTTAAACAAGTCAGGTTAAGTCGCCGGTTCGTTTAACATTTAGATTAGGCCCTAGAATTTCACTCGCCATTTTATTTTTTCTCTCCACCTCTCTTGTTAACTTGTTATAGTGTAAGTGAGTAAAAGATGTAATTTGTTTTAATCTGAGATGATTTGGATTTTAATAATTTGGAGATGCATCCCATCGTGTAGTGTTATTATTCAAGTTGGCTTTGCAGGAGCTATCAACCAGCAGAGCAGAGATGAATACAGATTTAAGAAATCTTGTCTCATTCTTATCTTCTGGATAGCAAAGTTCTTGTGTTGTTGTAGAACAAAAATGAAGAAACTGAGTCGAATGACAGGGTGAAGTAGTCACCCCCAGAATGCCAACACCAAGAGTCCACCCCTTCTTTGTAATTTCACGTCAATTTCCGCCAAGTCGGTGATTTAGGACGGTTTAGCTCATTCATAACATTACATTTTGGAGAACAATTACTGTTGACTGCTTCTCTCTTTTACAACCCATTATCATGCCTACCTGCTCCCAATGTCATGTTACAAATTTGTACTTAAAATTCAACTCCCTGGTTTCTAATTCATGTTGTTGTTTTTCTTGTAAATCCTTTGAAGACTCCGTGATGGCAGATAATCTGTATCAACGTCAATTCCACTCAACCAGATCGTTTTCATTTGACTTATCATTTAGTTTGGCATCTTGTCTCTGAGAGTAGGCGTCACCAAGCCAAGTTAATGTCAAAAAACCTACGATGAGTTTTCAAATGTGATCATATCAGATGTCAGATTTATACGAATAGTAAAGTAGAGAGAGAATGAGGAATTCTGTTGATATATTGCTACAAGATGAAAGAATGTAATTAAAATTCTCTGTCATTTTACATTTGTCTGTTATTAAATATTGTAATGACCGAGCAAATTATAACAATTAGAGCGCATATGTAACGTGATCTAACCCCTCGGCTGCTCTGAAACATTAAACAAATTTAGTAGCACCCACGTTCATTTGAAACAATTTTCTTTCTCAAGTATCGCACATTATCATCATCCACTTTTGCTGCTGGGTATACAAATGACAACATACAAATCACGTTACTTGCAATTTTATAGAAATGTATAAATCACCTCAGACAAGAGTGCAGATTTTTGAAATCCAAACTGCAGTTCGCAATGCTGCAAGATGAACAGTACGGTGGTAACAAATAGGCTGTAATTGTGCAAGAAACGGGAGTATAAAAGCATTATTGCAGAGAAAACGATTTCACGTCTCGTTAAAAGAAAACAGAAGAGCTGAAGGCAAGTAATTTATAATGTTACAATATTCTGAGCAGAATTAGATTCAAAATGTGAGTGTGTGTGTATGCCGATAATTTAGCGCATCCAGTCTTTCTTTTGTTTGTGTGCAACCGTTTGCCTTCAGCGTCTGTACATCTTGTAACAAATTATTAAATCGAAGAAATCTAAATTGTTCGATGGACGGAATGAACAGCGAAAAGATTTGATATGATTTTAATAGTTCTTGGAAATCAGGTCTTGCTTGACCTTTAGAAATAATTCCATCATCATCTCATACCTCGTTAATGTAGGTGGTGGGATATAATTTTTGTTCGAGCAGGAATGGTTCAGTCCAGTCTACCTGAATTGATTTGTTATGTTGCAACTTATATTACTCCGAGTCTCAAAGAAATACACAGGGTTCAAGCATCTTCGGCAGCTTTTATGATATGTTGAGTAAATAACGAACAAGACAACGTAATTTTTATTCACAAGATAACATCGGACAACTAATTGGCCTTTTGATCTTATTTATTACTTTCGGTACAGTCAACCACGTTGAGTCGGACTGAGGTTAAGGTTATTATAGAAATTCTGTGTTTTCTCATCGAATATCATTATATACCATCGTATCGGTGGATCAATTAATAGTATCCAGTTTAGGTAGCAAGGTTACACCGGCTTTTTGCAACGAAAATTTATTTTAAAAAAATGGCAGTAAGTTCACATAAATACTTGTTAAAAAAAGAGTTAATTTATTGAACTTGTGAATAATTTTGCAAGTTTCGAGGCCATTGAGATCGTTGGTGTAATTGACAACGAAGTGATTAGCTGCCTACTCATACTCTGCAATTACAGAATTGCATTCAATTTCTGCAACAAATTCCGGATGTGGGATGAACCTATAGAGAAACAGAAGAAACCTTCATCCACCCTACCTTGGCAATCATGAGCCAGTACGCTGGGAATAATTGAGACCAATGCAAAATGCCTTAAAGCGTAACGATCCGTAGAGTAAAATGAGCAAATTAATGTCGGATTTTATTTGCAATCTATTTTTACAGAATCATCACCTGCTCATCAGTCAAGTTCAAATGAAAGGTTTGTGTAGATAATATTTTCACATGTTTTTTTCATGTCGTAAAATTCTATACAAGTATTTACCATTGGGTGTTTTGCTAAATTAATTACATGCTTGCCATAAAAGATTAGCATAAATTCAAGTTTAAAATTTGCAATAAAACGCTTATTAATGCTTCATATTTTTCCAACGAATGAAGACTATTATTGTGAATATTATACAACGACATTGGATGTATATGGAGAAAAGTTGAAGGGAACGCTTTGCTTTGCATTCATGACATGCGTTTTTACGGTCGATTATCATTTACTTTGTATAGGCATGTTTTGTTTTACTATTATCCAACATGAAATTGGGACGTGGAATTAGTGGTGGAACATGCCGTGTCATGCCAAAGAAGCATCAATAAGCGCATCAAATACCAAAAACCAAGCGAAACCACACCACAGCACATATCATCATCCCAAACTACATACATTCATCGCATTCAATTATTACATTCTGGATTCAATCCACATTTCATCATTTAATTTAAAGCAGGTACGACTTGCGATGTGCTACTGTTTTCTCGTTTGGATTTATTTAGTTAAGTAAGGGTAACGAACAACTAACTAACCGGTAGCTTTTATTGCTGCATGCTTTCCGTGTGCCGTGCATGGTGGCCACAAATCGAATATGTCATGAATACAAAATTAAACACAGTTGCACTCAAAATGCAAACCACCGACTGACTAACTTGACTTTATTTGTTCATTAACAATAGCTTGTGTTAGGTTGGGGTGGCGAGTGGAACTTGGTTGGACATCTGCGGCTGTCTACTTCCTTTCACTCATTTGAATGATGGCAAATTATGGTGTTAATAAGGTTCAGGTGATTCTTTGCATGTTAATAATTTTGTTCAAAGTTCAAATCATAAAGTAGGTGAGAAAGAATAAGATGTCAATGTGTCCTTAATGTAGTTGGGATTTGGGATTAGGTAAAGGGTTGTATTAATTGGAAAGTAAAAATATATTTTAGGAGTAATCTAAATATTTTTGATAAACTTTGAGACCTACTAAAGGTATATTTGATTTGTATTATATTACGGAGCTAATAAGATACCAAGACCTCTATCCAAAATTGGAGTATTCGGTTAGAAATTTTCGATGTTTTAATCTCTTGTGCATTTTATTACTTATCAAAATTTTACAACAATAAATAAAAAATTTAATTCATGCTAAAGGAAAATAGACATGCCATATCTATGCCTATCTTAGGTCTCTCACATCGAGATTGAGACTACTTTCGAAGACCAGACATTGTAATATTGTAACATCTTGGTCCATCTCTGAGACCGGTGACGGTGGTCCAGCTCGTCTCTTCTTAAAACAACAGTCCATTTCTATTTCATACAAGCTCATATTTTACCTATGATTTACCTCACTTAAAGTTTAGCAATCTATAGAGAAGGTACGGGTAGGGTGCGAAGGAGATGTGTGTACTGTATTGTAATATTCAA
The DNA here is from genome assembly GCA_034695825.1 of Folsomia inoculata. Taxonomy (NCBI): domain Eukaryota; kingdom Metazoa; phylum Arthropoda; class Collembola; order Entomobryomorpha; family Isotomidae; genus Folsomia; species Folsomia inoculata. The sequence goes on along the minus strand of JAQIWQ010000404.1, from coordinate 9,672 downwards.
TACACGACGATAGGTAAATTTCTCAAGAATTTTTCCCCACATTTTTTCTCCGCTAATACACTGCATGTCAGTCATAAAACAATGAAGGAGCGAGCATACACATTAAGGTATGTGATTACTTGCCTTGCCAGTGGTCTGTCGGAGCGAGCAATTTGCTTTTTGCTAGTTAATGGTCGTGGCGTGGCATGCATGATGGTGTGGTGGGGTTGGTTAAGCCACACATTAGCTGAAGGATTTCTATAGTCCAGAGTGTTGGAATAGTAGTTTTCGATGGTGAGATGAGAGGACAATAGACTTTACCATCGTGTTTAGCTGTGTGCACACCAGCCATGTGCTAAAATCCAAGTTGCCACATAATCTCAAAACACAGGAGATGCGAATATTTGTTTGACAGGAGGGACGGGCTTCTCAATGGGTTGCACTTTTGTTTCCAATCTGCCAACAGAATTCCGTTGTATAATAAACATCTTAAGATCTGCCTCCCACTCGTCTCACTTTTCTCTCCATCGTAAACTCACTACATATTTACAAATCAACAAGGTTCTTATTTGCAAGACTAGAGTGTGGACGAGTTGACCAATTTGCAACAGCACCAGAGATAAGCTTCACTACACTCTGTCTTTAATTATAAAAATTCTCACTCTGCAACTACTCATTTCATTTCAATTAATGATGCATAATTGTCTTAAAAATTGCTGTTTGGTTCATAAAATCATGTTTACTTAAGTCAAAAGATATAATTAAAATGAGAGGAGGTTTATTGCGATGGGAAAACCCGACTTTGTAACTCTGATTTGAATTGCATGTAACATAAAGGATGAAATGAAATCGCTTTTAAGAGCTCATCGAAGGATGTAATAATTGAGGAAGTGCAAACCATTTACGTTTATAACGTGTGCATGAAAGAATAAGGCAAATAAACAAGTCGTAGGCAGTCAATTTATTAGCTACCGCTCTGGCTCACTCGCTAAATTAAGAAGTGCAATTTATTCAGGCCAACAATCAACGAAACAATAAGACCTACTCGTATGTACTAGTATAAAAGTAATTTTCTCTCCTATCTATCTTAAATGCAATTCATGAAAACTGCAAACACAAAGATAAATAACGTCCAAGTTGTTCCCAGCCTGGCATAGAATTGTGCACATTTCAACAAGAGTTGAGCCATTAAATTATGACGATTGTAACTCAGCAGTTGCATTCAATTTCGCAATGTGCCATGCATTTGCAAAACTTAATTTGAACATAGATTACTCATTCCTTATCTGATTGCTATGTCACTGTGAAAGTACATTAAGAGTACAAATGTACAACCAATTCCCGACAACAAACAGCATAACAAGAAAAGGCTGCTTAATTTTTGCACATCACCCAACCCAACGAACAAGCAGTTCAGAAGCCAAATAAATAAGAGTAATGAATGTTTTACCCTTATCTCTTCGCTATAGGCGGATAATCTGATATCAAAAAAGGGGTTGGTTCTCAGTTGAAATTGAAAGATGAGGTTCCGGCACACCGCAAAGTCTTGTTTTAGATGAAACTATTGATATGACCAACATGATAAACGGCCGAGAATTTGAGACTATTGAGTCGCAAGTAATAAAAAGCTTCAACTTGAACAACATATCCTGAACATTAATATACTAAATTTTTATCATATTTATATTCATCGTATTAGGCTTATTGATATGAAGACATTTTTTGATTTTCAAAAATAGTTTTCAAACACAATAAATCAAAAATGTACTTTCTAACGCACGTATGATGCAATTCAACTTGGTGTGACATCGTTTTCATAATCTTTATTAAAGGGATTCATCGTTTGTCTTCCAATTCACATGATGATGTTTTAAGATTTACATTACTTAAAAACGATACACATAGGAAAACCCGCACCCCTTCAAGTTGATACAAAGTACAAGAGGAGGGTCCGCTTGTGTCGGGATTATCTGACATGTAAAACAAACTTCAAGGGAGGCATAAGTCACCTCACTCATCTCAACCTCCAAATCTATGCATCCAATCAGCTCAACGTCATTTCTGGCATGTTTAAAAGTCAAAGGTCTTCCTGATGCATTATTGATTCCTCTGCCACAATACAATTTTAATTTTGAGATGCTAGTTGATGGGGATATATCGACAGATCCCCAATTCATCTCCCTGATCGATAATTGAATTTCTCTCACGTACTGGCTTATTCATAAAACTCAAGTACAGAATTTGAGAAGCCTTCAATTATGACTTTTAGATGATTGTGTTTGACAATGAAACTATGTACATAGCTTCAATACATATAGTACCGGGGTATCGATTATATTCTTGTAATAAAAAGAAATAACTTGCCAACTTTATATGTTTTCTTGACGCAAATGTGCACATAACTTGAAAGCATGTAAAAATGTGAACTTGAGTCACTGATTCATTTTTCTGGAAATGCTCATATCCATCTTAAACTCTAATACATTCTTTGTGGTAACTATTTGTTTACGAAAAGCATGAAATTGCAGAAAATATGTTCTTGTCACTCTGCATAATGACGCTAATAAAAGTTATGATTTACAATTTGCAGAGACAGACAAAAGAGTGACTTGTGGCTATTTAAATTTTTTATAATTGTTATTGCCTTATAGCTCTATTACTTTTTGTAATTTTCCTAGTTTTATTAAACCCCAGTTTATGAATTAGAGTTGGCTAAAAAGCTTCATGGAATTCAGTTCACGATTTCTCATCTGCCTCACAAGACAAACTAAATCACAAAGTAAATGTGAACATGTTCCCTTATAAGTAGCTGTTGTAGCAATGCAACTGAACGGACAACGGCGAAAAGATGTGCGATGAAATTCTGAATGTGAAATGTTATTACTTTACCTCTTTCAGTGCTGAGTTTATTCTCTTCTTATTTAGACGGTGAGTTAGTTGTGGGTATAATTTCATATGCATAATGTCCATGACCATGTAAAAGTAATGACTTGACTAGAACATAAAGTGGTCTTTTACTCAAAGTAATTTAATAGCCCTCCATACATTCTTGGACATAATTTCTCTTTGCAGGTGTCTCTGTATATTCTCACAGAAAAGTCTTTATCTCATATCATGCGGAAAACCAGGAGTGTATCATTATTGTTAATATTTTATGTTGGAAATGTAAACATTGTCTATTGAAACGCTTTTGACATGACACACACCTATCAACAATTGTAAGGTAACGACGCAATCAAAATGCATATCCAGCAACGGCAACGTTTTAAGACTGTTAACTGCTGTAAATTAAAATCTTTGAGATAAACCACCCAAAGCTAAACAGGGCTATGAATAGTTAATAATTGGTCGGAAGTAGTTTCACCTAAAATGCGTAAATATTTTTAAACACAGTTTTAATGACAGCTTTGTCTTAAAAAACATAAGAAACTTGTTGACGTGACGTGACTGCATATAAAAACAGAAATCCCCAACTGATAACCTATTTCTGTTGTAAAAAAATGAAATACTTCAATAATTGCACCTCCATAATGCACTGCTAACTGAAGATTATTAATGGTGCACCTTGTAGCCCACATCCTAATAGCGATCATCAAATTAAAACTTGTAAAATATTTTCAGAATTTGAATATGATGATTGGTAAAGTAGGAATACATAACACCCATCGATATCGAGATAAAGCCCATAATGAAAATAATTGTAAGGTCGAAGATGATTTCATCAACGCCAATTCTATAAATTGCTATGTTCTATGATGACAGAGGTGCAATCAAAGTTTCTTTTGGAAGATAATAAGCATGTTTTCGTTGATGGAAGGGTGCATTCAATGCTGTTTTGCCATCATATCAGTGTCCGCTGGTAGTCATTCGGTGAACAAGTGAGCATTTTCGATTTCATTCAACGCTTTATGTATGTATTGATACAGAAGTGTTGCTGGGGTTGTTTTTTAATATTCTAGATGGATTCCAAATCATTTGATCATCTTTGGCTTTAGGATTTGATTCACGTTGGAGTGATTTGGAGCATGGAAACTGTATTTGAGTGAGATGAGTGACGTTGATCCGTAAATAACTTCTCATGAACATTGGACTCAACGATAAAATAAGAGTGCAATGCAATTAGATGAGCAAAAGCGAGAGTTTTGAGTCAATTATAGCTTTTTAATTTAGCCTGGAGATCCATCATTAAAAAAACTTACTGACCTGTCCAGAGGCTCCAAATTTACATACGCGGGTGGAAAATTCTGGATGAACTAAACATTCAAACCCTGCACCATGAATTACTGGTCTGATTGTGTTTAATAGCACCATGTTTTTAGCTTATTTGAAGCAATAAAGTGCCAATGGTGATTTTTGCTCATCTCACCTCGTAACATTCCTAGATTATAGATTGGTCTCCTCATAATTATCTGATAAACAGATCAGGTCATGCAATTATGGGATTTACTTTTACTGCCAACGGTACCATTTGTTTGTGTTTACGTGACTGTTCAAGTTGGTGTTCGCACGTATGTAATTTTCAAAGAATGTGGAGTATAAAAAATACTTTGCGTGCTCTCAATTTTCAACCAATTTTTGAAGAAAACAAAATTTCTAAAACAAAAAAAAAAGATTTAACACAGTCGGACAATAAAGTAATAAAAAAGTCGAATAGCAACCTGGATAAAAAATAGATGACCATGACAGACATGAGTTGGTTTATTTCCTGCACTGATGAAGTGAGAATCAACCATTACAGCATCAGATGAAGTCGCCACATTGCCACATATTTATGCCTAATTGCATCTCACATCCGTTGTAGAAACAACTACCAACTTTTAACCACTTTTGAGCAGTATGCATAATGCCAACAAGTTGGACTGTTGTTATGTCCATCATCTGTCGTACGTATTACCGGTTGGACTGGACTTCACCGGCCGGCTTCTACCACTCCAAGTTGATTCAGCGTCCAAATTCGAAAACCTAAAAGTAGTAAGCGCGGTTGGGTGTCGGACAAGACAAACCATTCACATTCACACAACTTCTGGGGAAAGAACGGCTACGCATTTCAATGCAATGATAAAATGTTAGCAGTGTGTATATCGTCAATTTTTACTCTTGTTCAAAATATATTCATTTATCTTCCTTCCTGTGTTGTGTCTCTGAAGGTGGTTTGCACAGTGGTAAAGAAGAGACAGGGAGAGAGAACAAAAATAGAATCATACAATGACGCTTGTTTGTGGCTATGTTTTAAAGCTACTTTTATAACGCATTCATTATCCTAAGGGATCATGAACGGAGAAAAGCTTCGAGATTTAGGGCTAGAAAGCGCATCTGAAACGTGTTTTGAATTTGTATGTATGCATTGTTTTGCTGCTTTGAATATTTACTTTTCCGTGATATGCATAATGCACAATGGTAGTTCCACAGCAAAATTATACAGAATACCACAGCAAATTATTGAAAAATACAAACTTCCTATAGTCGTTTTAATTTTTACAACGCTAATAAGTCAACTTGTGTCAAAAAAATGACAACTCGTAGAATTTTTAATTTGACTGATTAATATACGATATGAAGTAAATTGATGCCGACAACTTGGGTGTTAGTGTGGCTGTAGTACACTGGCGTGTACATGAACTGTCAAAACTTGTCTCTCCATCAAAGTTGAACCGGAAGGGCTAATTAAAGAGGTAGTTTTCAGAAGGACGCTTATCACAAAATCATGAGCAACTGAGCAAGTAGTTGACCAAATGACCAAAGTCAAGGGAAGTCCACTCTGTTCCACCAAAATATATAAAAATAAGAATTTTATTGAAGTCCAGACAGAGTGGTTGGGCCCTGGTGGTACACTTTATTTGATCGTCGTGGGATCAAAAACGGAACTGATGCAGATACGTTTTAATGTGGAGACTTTGTTAAAAAATAATAAATATCCGACAATCAGGCAACGGACGGACGGACCGAGGAACGGACACGAGATTGGTTGGTTTGCCACCTGTGATATTAGAAAATAATGAGAGTGAATTGGACAATGGGAAGTTGAATTCTGAATCCAGAACCAACAAAATAATCAAATTTTAACCATTCATTTTATTCATGATTAAAGATATTTACCAGAGCCCAAAAGATTGTCTTGTTCATGCAATAAATATTTAAAATATCCTTCAGCACTCTTTACCTTATAATTTGACTAATGGAAGGATACAATATCTGGTTCTGTATCAGTATCAAATCTTGTGGATTGTAATTTAAGCCTCTTCATGCTCTGTCATTTACAATGGACTGCAATGTTCTATGCCTGTATTTATATCAACAACACCAGCCATTATTTCAACATAATGTAATGTACAACCAGACCAGTGGTCATATTTCTTCTGCAATCCAATTTTACTAATTTTATAGCACAGCGATAAAGTAAACTCGGAGGTAGCAAATGGTTACAAGTTCAATTGGAAAAATACTTTTGTCTCATCTCACTATTGTAACATCTTATAGATCACGTTTATATACAGCACTGGAAGCACATTACACCGAATATGTTTGATGAAATTTTCTGTAAAAGAGAGTAAAAGAGAAAAGAATGGTATAATTATAATTTAGCAATCTCATCTCATCTTTGCAATCTCATTCCCATTTTACAAAAATCTGTCAACGAGAAATTTATCAAGTTATTCACACATTGGCCGTAAATGGTCCTGAATCCGTTAGATTACATTCGGTTTGGAGTCTTCCTATAGCATCATATTTCGTCACACATAATCCCCATCACATTCAATATTTAAATGACAATTTGAGACCCACACGTGAAAGACGGCGACGAGTGAAGAAATTATTTGTCACTGTCACGTCCACATTTGTTAAGCCTATTTGCAGAGTGAGGACTGAAGGTGAGAACCTGGGACTGGGCTGTCTAAATGTAGACCAAATGGTGAGACAGGGGCAGTTGGCAGTAGATTAGATCACCTGCTAAATGGAGCTGCTGCGAGATGAGATGACACCCGTATAGTTATGCAAATGTATCAAAAAGGGAGAAATGGACCCCGTTACATTTACTCATTGTACTCAAATGTGTGAAGCGTGATATGTTTCATCCGCAGTTTCTTATGTTCATTATGCTCCCCATTTTGGTCGGAGCAAAGAGTCCTTTTGTTAGGTGGTGATTTGCAAGAAAAATGAATCAGTGTCTGGAATCTGGAACATAAGTTTCTTCTTCCTAGTTGCCGGATGACACACTCAAGATTCACACTCCTTTGTTTCACCCTTGACAAATTTGCATATTCAAACTCATTCATTTTCTCGCCAGTCATCTTCCGTTACTTACATTCTATGAGAATGGATGGAATCGTTTTGTAGTTCCGTTACAGTTGCTGAATGTTGGTTGCTTTGCTTTACGAGCTGCATCTCTTTAAATTTAGAATTTGAGGTGTGAATGAGTTCTCATATTAATCTTAATCCAGCTAGTTCTTGGGGGTGACAGTTATCATCAGTCTGCGGAGGTAACAATGACACAGCAGTTGAGATGATACATACCTTCATTCATTAGATTTAAAATTGAGGAGACTTTGGGCATTGGGGAAATTGAGATTTTTATTAACATTTTGAAATTGAGATTTTTGGACATGCTTTATCTAGTACATTTTATAAAGTACTGAATTACTGATTCATAGCAAAAGGTAGCCTTATACATGTCCCGTCTCGAATTATTGCGATTGTGGAGCTAAAGCCAAAGTTTCATTAAGCAGACTCCAAAAGATGATGCGCAGTAGAAATCTGGATTACTAAATTTCTCACCACCACCAAAGAGTGCACAGGAGCAAAGGTGAATGAATAAATTAATTGAATCCACATCTAAATCCAAATCTAATTTCTTTGTAAACTAATTCTCATTTGTATCTCGCTCATCCATCTTCTTCACAGTCCAGTGCTGAGAAGAATTCTTTTGTTTTTCAATGACACTGGAAAGTTCTTCGTCCCCTCCAAATCCTCTGTCCCATAATGTTCTGTACCCTTCCAGTAGCAGTCGAGATGGACAATGTGTCATTTGCATATTTCTTTTTCATAATTAAATTCCAAGCGAATGCTTCTGAGCAATTATTTCACACCGAAAACTTGGCTGACTGCGAGAGACTATAACTCTTGGCATGAATATTATAATTTTTGCAAAGTACCACTTACTGTTAGTGTTTTGACAATCTGCACATTTACTTTGTTTATGAAAATCTTGAAATATTAGCTTGTAAGCTTGGCTTGAATTTTGCATGGGGAAATTCATTGTGTCAAAATTCACATATTTTATCCAGTCTGACATTGCCTGTGTGAGATTGCTTTTCTAATTAACCAATATGCTAATCCTTTAGTCTTTGTAGTAATTCGTATCCTTCCGAAAGAATGCTAGTCTGTTGGTTGTCTCGTCCCTTGACTGGGTTTGCTCACTCGATTAATTTAAGAAACTTCATCTTGTTTCTCGTTTGATAAATAACTTTTGACGCAGCTTGAACTTTCAGCGTTTCAACCTTACCATGCAGTCTTACTCAAAGAGTGAATAACCGACTGAATGTTGGCCGACCCAGCCATAAAGTTGCAGGACAGTAAATATTAAAATATTTACTCAGTTAATCGTGGGGCAAAAGTCGCACATAAAATAAAGAATTTGCCGTTTGAGTATAAAAACAATGCAGACATTTGGCTTGTGTCGGGGTGGACGCGTTATGATGAGAAAGAGAGGGCACATGAATATGCAACGCAATACTGAATTCATCTAAAATTCCATTCACCTTCCAAAAAAGACTTTTATAATTCTACAATTTCACACTAAATTTATTTCGGTAGATGAAAAATAAAGAAAATTTGGGAAAAGAATCTGCCTCCAGAATCTAAATGAGGAAATTACCATTAAAACCTCGGACCTGGGTAGATTACAAATTTACAAAATTTAAATGGTGGTGTCAAGCAGAGTGTCAACAGATTTAAACTGTTTGCACCTGATTTGCAAATTTATTGCTGTTTTGATTTATGCTCATTTTTCCGACTGTGATATCTGCTTATCTAAAGTTAGTGGGGGCACGACCGACCATGCGGTGAGCTGAAACGGCAAAACCAAACACGACCGTCGGATGCGGGAGGCACGTTTCAAGTTGACATTGAGAAGACGTGCTCCTTCCTTTATTAAAATGTCAAATGAATGAATGTGAGCATAACTTGAAGGCTTGGCAGAATTTGAAATTGAGCACAAGACGGGAACTTCTTCCGCATATCTTATACATTTCTTGAAGTTTACTTTTACGCAAATGTTTCATGTCTTTTTAACTCTGCCATTTTGTCTTGGAAGCTTATTATTCAGACGTTGTCCCTCTGGTGTCACCAACAACAGAGTTCATGAGCATTTGGTATTTGATTTCCTTCCACACTTTCTACTGCCTATTCAATGTGGGCTTTCAGTATTTGGGGCTGAAAAAGTGAAATATCGTGTAAATTCATGGTCCACAACGGACGAGACAAAAACAGAATTTGAGCATTAGATGATGCAAAAGTGCATTTTTGTTCAAGTTTCTAATGCCATGATGTTAATGTAATAATATCTCCGTTTTTAGCCTGCCTGTGAACAGGGTACTTTCTGAGTCCGATTCAATTACGCTCTTGATATTTCCGTTGATAGTATTATTGTCAAAATTGATTTCTATAAAAAACAATAAAGGCCTTTTATGCTAAAAA
>JAQIWQ010000403.1:0-17443 GCA_034695825.1 Folsomia inoculata | reverse complement strand
CTTGACATAATTTGATGACACACACAAGTCGAATAAGTATATACAGCGGGATTAGTGAAGAGGACAACAAAGAGAGTTTCGCTGTAATAAGAGAAGAAATTGAATCAGTAAATTTAAGTAAAAAAGTAATAATAATTGACCAAGTACCGATATTTGGTGGCCTATATATATATCTCTCTCTTATCATCTGCTATGTTGGACAACCCCCACCCCACTTTGCATCATTATTAATTAAAGGTAAACTATCATGCGTTGACATTTTAACTGATGATTGTTAATTTCTTTTTAATTTCAAGAGTATTTTTTTGCTATCTAGGTAGATATACTGCTCGTCAGTATTAGTTAGAGAAATTTGTTCTCTGCAACGGGCTCCTGGTCTGATGAATCAATTTATAGCACCAAATGCAGATTTATGGAATGTGTGTAAGGATATCATTCAATAACTATAAAAATCCATTTCCATTTTTTGCATACATAGTAGTTGACTGATATTGACCAATGTTGAACGTGAAAATTGTTGAAGAATGATGAAGAAGATGAAACCTGGAAAAGGTTTGTCAGCGCTGGAACAATTGATCAGTTGTCAAAACAAAAGTGGTGATGAACCTTCATATCCCTTTGTTCGTATAATACGGAATGATGAGGTGGATGCAGCAGGATTGGCACTTAAAGTTAAGAAAGGTCTTCATGGATATGGTCCTGGTCAGCAGCGTCCTGGCCCAAAATCCAGGACTAGGAGGGCATGTTGTCTTTGCAACGATACATTGGATAAGATCCATTCGTCGGAAGCTGCAGGCATGACTGTGACGCCTAAAATGCACTGTCTTCTGCAAGAACTCGTTTTCACGAGGACATTCCTACAGCAATTCAACCTGTCGTGGAAATCAGCACAAAGAATTGAATTGACCTGGATATGTGCCGGGTGTAAAAAAGTAATTCAGAGGATTGAAAAATTCCAACAAGAAATTCAAGACATTGAAGGAAAAATTGAGGGAATTGTGCATTGTATTCGGGCTGTTTATAAGCTAACTATGAATAATAAACCTGGGAAGAAGAGAGGTAGGTTTTGATTCTTGGGTGCGGTGCAGTGGTAACATTTTGTAGGATCGGTATTCATTTAAGCTGATTTATTTTTTGTTCCAGGAACAGAGCTAGAGACGAATAAAGAACAATTTTTGGAAAATAAAAAACTACAAATGTCCAAGCCATTTTCAAACGATTACGAAGTTATGGAAGTAGCTGTAAAAATTGAAGACATGCCGTGGGAAGATGAGGAGCAAAATCAGCAGTTTGACTATTTTCCTGAAGAAATTGAACTACAAGCTGTTGATTCCAATTCACATGGTAAGGATGAATTGAATTAGTTAAACTTACCTAAGGGATAATTAATAAAACCCGTAATAGATTTAGAACATCATTCCAAGAAGTCTAACATGAATAAGTCATCAAGTACAAGACCATCACGACGTAGCAAATTCAGGGCAAACCAGTTGCTCCAGTCCGTTTGTGATGTTGAAGTTGACCCGGACGACGCTTCATTAAACAAAGTGGATGAGAATGGGAGAATGTCGGAGGATAATGAGGAAGATTATGAGATTGATCCAGTTGATTCTGTAAATATGTCTGATGATGATGATACAGAAATTGGGTAAGTCATAAGTTCAAAGCATACGCATCAACTATTTTACAAGCAATTTGACGATTGAATACCTTTGGGCATGTTGCTTCCTTAGGTTTAAACCAAGTTCAACCTCGAAATCTCGAAAGCGGCGAAAATCATCCCAATCTGACGAATTGTATTCAGGAGAGAGTAATTCAGAATTCAGGTTTTAATGATTTCTTTTCTAATTACATTTCTTACGGGATTTTCGCTTATAAAATACTTCTAAAATTCTTCTAGGACTCAGTACAACCAGAGCGATATTTTTTCTTGTAAAATCTGTGGAAAAACACTGGCAACAAAACGTTCCCTTCGTAAGCACGCCAGAACTGTACACTCTAAAAAGAGATGTATATGTCACTTCTGCGGCAAGGCGTTTGCGGAACACAGGTTCCAGTTCCATCTAAACATGCACAATGGAATAAATGTGGACAAGCGGCAAATCGACTGCAAGTGTGATATTTGTGGCAACAAGTTTAAACATACAAAGAATCTTCAAGACCACATTAACAGTGTTCATAAAGGCTTGCGTCCTTTTAAATGCCAAGTGTGTGATCAAAGATTTGCCCGTCGATTTAACCTTCTCAGTCATATGAAGAAACACCGAACGTTGGAGGAAAAGTTGAAATGTTCCACATGTGACGAAACCTTCCAAAAAATTGCGGATCGAGTAATCCATGAACGACATGCTCACCTAGATAGACCTGTTCTTGCTTGCTCCCACTGCGACAAAGTGTATTCCAATTCTTGGGACTTTAAAAAACATTTGTATAAGCACACTGGAATCATACAAATAAAACAATATAGTTGTGATAAATGCCAAAAAAAGTTCACCAACAATGCAAATCGAATGGCACATGCAGAAACGAAATGTGGGAACACAAATGGTCAGGACTTTGCTTGTCTGAAATGTCCGTCCAAATTTTTTACGGTACACAAACTAAGTCTACACATGGGAAGTGCTCATATAGATGATGAAGGTGCCGATGGTCGTCAAAATGGGGGCAATGACTTCAACCGAAACGAATCGATACATGATAAAGATGTGAATACATCTTCTACTTCAGAGAAGTCATCACAATCACAACAACAATCTCAAGTCTCGTCATTTCCAATTACCGTAGAATTTGAGACAGAAGTTGAATAAAATGATCGTCCACCGGCGTTAGTAACCTTTGTAATGAATTTACTTTTTAACTATTAAATAAATGAAGCTAAGTTTTGTATCAGCGTCAGCGTAGGAAAGTAAATCAAAAAGATTCTTTGCTTTTCTTGGTGGAGGTTTGGTGATGTTAAAAAAATGACCAAGAGATTAACATGAGTCATCTTTTTGGGACCCATACTACTATATACTTCATATACTTCCTCCTTCCTTCCTACCTCCTACCTCTAATCCCGAAGTGGAGATTTTCAGTTAGGAGGGGGAGGGGATAGTTTGCATAAATCTACGACATGGACATTCAAAGCGTTTTAATCAGCATCTTTATTTTTTCTGCAATAATAAAATATCAAAAATGTATACCATCACCTGCCCGAAAACCACCACCACAATAACACCAAGTAATCCCTAATATGACAAATATTATAATGTTTCAATTTCAACCACTGCACAAAATTTATTCAAATTTATTACAACATCATAGTTCATTTCATTTTTAAAGGCAGTTTTAACTTTTAATTTCTAATCACTTTCTTAAAACCCATCAACAAAAATGAATTTAAAACTAATCTAAAACTGTTGCTCAATCCGGTCTTAAAAGAAATCAAACAATTCTCTGTCCTTTAACCACCACAAATGTCAGATAGAACCCCCACCCACTGCCCCCAAGCCCACTCACTTTCAGCCCTAAAGTAGTAAACGTGATTCTTAAAGCTTAGCTTAAACACGTGTTGCTTTTTTGTACAAATCTCCTCCTCACGAACGTCACCGTTCACTTTGTAGCCCAACAGTGGTAAGGACGCCAATGGGTTCTCGTCAGACTCGTGAGATTTGTAAAAGTATAAACAGACGTTGGAGTAGACGACCCAAAGGCGTTGCCACCCTGGTGATGATTTGAATTTGCGGAGCAGGTAGGACGAGAGATTTCGGCGGTAGGCAGATAGGAGGAAGGTGGACGTTATGGAGAGGTTGCGGTGCCAGCAGACTGCAAATATCAGGGGATTAGTTTTAGTGGATGATCTGATATCTGATCTGATATTGCTGTTACTCACCATGTGACGGTTGATTGGGCCTCGAAAAGCACATAATTGATTGCACCACAGGTTTGTCATTGACAAATTCTTCCGATGAAGAATGCATATACTTAGAAATACTGCCATCTTTCGACGCATTGGCTATGGCTTCACGAATTGACAAGGTCCATGCGGTTTTTTCCTGTGAGAGATTCAGCAATTAAAATACAACCAAAATTTATTCTGAAAATTTCACCTACCCCCTCTGAAAAGGCAGCCAAAACTAAGACTTTAGACCCCTGATCATCATTGACATTGACGACAAATGAGTGTGGAATGCCCGATACCACTTCTTCTCCAAAGTCCATCTGACTAGTTTTAATGACACCATGGAGTCGGAAGCCTTGTTGGGATGAGATTCGCGTGCAGTAAATCAAATGGTCGTGGAACTACAAGAAAAAAGAAAACCATGAAAAAAGCAACAAAAAATATTGCAAATCATTTGATTTACCAAAAACAAAATCCTCGACTGGAGCCCCTTTTTCTTGTTCAGCTTCAAGAGTACGCCCTGTCTAAGAAAACGACTGACTCCCAAACCCTCTAATCCACCCACAACGTCCCTTCTCAATTCGCAAATTTTCGAGATATCCAACATTTCTCTCTGAAAGGCTTGTCCATATTCGACTAAACCCACCAAAAACACTAACCGGTCCCCAAACCCCTTACCATACTGGTGGCAGTACTCGATCCAGTAAAAAGGCTTTAAAACTAAACAGCAAAGGCCAATGTAATAATTCGAATCATCTTTACAGCAAATTTCCTCGTAATTCGAGTGGATGTGGTCCATGTAGTTTTTGTAGACAACATAATTTTGCTCGAAATGCCTCCAGAGTTTGTAGACTAATTCGTTTCCGTGTTTCAGCTCCCAATTGTGCTTTTTTATGGAACTTATTGTAGCCTCGAATACTGGGATAAGCGAGTTGTTTGCCGTTATAAGTGGGGGCATGACTTTTGGTAGGCTTTTCGAAAGGTATAAGATGTCCTTTGTGTACGTTCGATGCAGGTTTAAAAGGAGTTTTGTGGAGTAGTAGGGGGCTGTGGAAAAGAAAAGGATTATTAGGTTGCGTTATTAAGTAATTTTTAAGACGTTACCTCGTTCCACATTAATCAATGCAGCAATGAAAGCACCCAGTGCGTTATTAACAACTTTTATTGTAACAGTAGAAGATGAGAACAGTTTAAAAAAAAGAAACCCTACCCACGCAACGAAAGGAAATTGCAAAGGAAAGAATAAAAACAGCATAAAAAAGCCCTAATAAAATCCTCTGTAATATTTAACTCCATATTGAAGTGGTGGTGCCTGTCCATAATTTGGATTGTTGTAGTAAACTCCATACGGATAGTGGGGGGACTGCATCCGGTAGTAAACTTTTTTAAGAAAAGCAAGCAGTTAAAAAAGAAGCGACATAACAAGAATGAGTTTCCCCAACGCATCACTTGTCCATCGAAATCTCTGAAATCTCTCCATTAAAAACCCTCAACTCGATGCATACCCTTTTCCTCATAACAGTACTAGTGCAATTACTACTAAAGCTACTGTCTTCTTCACCCTCATGAACAATCTCAGCATGATCTACTTGACCTAAAACAATCCCCTCAACATAAAATTCCTCTTCATTCTGAATGTCCTCGAGATCGTTTAAAGTGGCCGAGCTGTCCCCAAGTTCGCTCGTTAGCGTTACTAGTGGAGCGTCCAGTGTGGATTCTTCACGGCGGCGAAACTCAGCAGCAAAGCTTTCTGTGCAAGAAGAGTGAGTTCGTTCTGAGATGCGGGATAGGGTTCGAAACTTTGTTCTGTAGTGGATTTGTGGGGCTGTGGAGGAAGAGGAATCACCGATGGACTCAATTGGGTCATTGGGGAGGGTGTCATACAAGGGTTCCGACTTGTCGATCCACTCCAGTTCCTCTTCTATTGGTGGGTGCAATGAGCTGGAGCGTACTGGTGTAGCGGGGTCGTCTTCGGTTATGGAGAAACTTCGCATGAGCGCCTTTTTAAGCAGGTTTGAAGGCATGATTGGCTCTTGCGTAGAGTCGTAGCTGGAGCGCCTAGAGGTGGTAGTAGCAGGGTCTGTGGTGGTTGTTGGTGGTGGTGGGTAACGAGGCGTTTCAATATTGTAGAGTGTTTCTTCATTAGTAGGGTCGGTGGGTGGTGGTGGTGGTGGTGAGCGGTTTCGTGGGGTTATACTAGGTGACGGTGATTGAGTGTGATCCTCAGATACAGGATCCTGTTCCTGTTCATTAAAGTTTTCATCATTTTCCTCGTCGATAATCTCGTTCATTATTTGTTGGACGACCACTTCATCCAATGGCAGCTCCTCGATGCCGTCGAGAGACTGCATTTTTTGGAACGAGTCCCTACGGTCCAGTTTTTTGTGAGCTTTTTCTAACACTTGATCCACAACTTTTTCTGCCATTTCTGCTACGTCCTTGAAATTCGTTGACGAAGACGATTCTTCGAGAATATCCTGCAGTTTTTCTTCAATGACTTCAGGTTTGATAACTTCTATCGTCTTTTCAACTTCCACTGCTGCCGGAACCTTATCCAACGACACGGACAATAACGCTTGACCCTCCACAGAGTCATCCCTCCACCCAAAACTATGCTTATCGGGCAAGTCACCCATAGACAAGTAGGAAACTAATCTTTTCTCAAAGAAAACCCTACCCGAATAGGAACAGCTTTTACTTTTACCCAATTTACAGAGCCCACCAACTTTTTCTAGGTCTATCCTTCTCCTGAGCAAATATGGAATGTCCACCTCATCAAAGGTGAGTTTTGACTTTTCTTCTAACAGATCGTAACTTCCCTGTGAGCTCACACAGGGTGGGGATTTACGCTTTTTCTCAAGTGTGTCACTCGTGTCCCTTTTTCTGCGACACTTTCTAAACTTTCGTTTTTTGACAAGCTTCGTGGTAGTTTTGTAACTCGTTACGGGAAACTCATTCTTGGTTGAAAATTTTGGTATTTTTTGTATAGACTCGTTTGAAGAGGATTTCATGAGTTCGTTTAGTAATGATTGCTCTAGGTCGGACAAGTTACCTTCCTGCTGCTGCTGTTGCTGCTGCTGCTGTAATGGAGGATGTGTTGGGAGGATTGGAGAAGACGTCATTGACGAGTGTTCTGATTGTTGAGGGTGGGGTTTTGCGGTGGAGTCCAAATTGTAGTCCTACGAGTAGTTAATTATTAAAATGATGGTGATGAAGAAAAACAACAAGAACCTACGCTAAACTCTTCATCTTCCTCTTCTGCTTCCTCGTCATCTTGGTCACTCCTCTTTTGGTGTAAGTCCATCATGTTACCGGTGGAGCGGCGCGTCGCCTGGGTTTGTTGGGGTTTGCTTTGGTCGCTTTTGAAGGAGGAGGAGCTACGGAAAGGAATTCTAGTCAAAATGAAATGATTCGTTCAAATAATGCAAGAAAATCAAGGATCACACCGTTGAAACTGCTGTGATGGTTGTTGTGGATTCTGCTGCTCAAAAGTGCTGAGATTTTGCTGGCTGAGATATTGACCCTGACCCGTAGGTGGTCGCTTGTTGAAGTTTTCACGGACAAATTGTACCATTTGCTTTTGAGTGCGACCTAAAACAGCTTATTTTAATTTATAGTGGTAATGGTGAATGATGGTTAATAAATTTACCAGAGTAGCGGAAAGAGGAGCCGCGGGATGATAAGATTCCTTTCGAGCGGTGGATCTGAATGCAAAGTCATGTTATTAAAAGTCGTTAAACGAATTCATACTCGTACCGGATTGGGAGCCTTTTCGCATCGAAAGAACGCATGATGCTCCACGCACCGTTTCCAATAGGCTTTGCACTCGTTGCGAGAGTCTTAAATGTTTTATTATTATTATTGTTTTGTACTTTCAAATGCATGGCTTAATTGACTACTTACCAAAAATAAACTCGACCAGTTCCTTATAGTAGCCCTAAAGTTTTGAAGTAATTTAAACCTTTGAAATACTCGTAAAACACTAAAAAAAACATACCTCCTGCCAATTTCGGTAGCAAAATAAAGAAACACCAAACAGAAACAGCATTAGAAAAATGAATACAAAGCAAACAAAGGAACTTACATAAGATTCTGGGTGAAGTTTTAGAATGAACCGTTTCCGTTTGAAGCTAATTTTTCTTATTTTCGCCCAAGAAAACGTATTGATTTTTGTGTGCTGTTGAAATACTAAAACGCCCATGTGACACACGGAAAGGGTCAGCTGCACACCATCTTCGTCCTAAAAAATTTATATTGTTTTACAAAGTAATTCTAATGCACGGATGGAAGAAACAATCATTTACCCTTGCTGGATGTAACCGAATTCCATACATTTCTGTGCGTCGAGAAGTTTCTAAAAGGTGCAGATCTGCTTCCTAAAAGATTTCAATAAATATCCAACCAAAATAGAAACAAAAATAAAACCCTCACCGCAGGACTTTGTCCCACATGCTTCTTGTGACATTCTCTAATTTTCCTCTCCAGCTCGTAATTTTGATGTGGTACAAATTTAAATACGGATAAATAACTGGCATCCGCATAATCTTCCTCTGAAAAGTCGCCGCATTCCGCTGCAAAAACCACAACTTTTTTGATTAAGAGTTTAAATGGAGGAAAAATAGCGACGTTTACGATATTTACCCTGCACGATAAAGGAAGCCATTAATGCGGCCGTGTTATCATTACAAAATAGCACCCCACTAGCGAGATCCCTCTTTATCTGAAGAGAAAAGAGGTAGCGAGTAAATTCTTCCTCCAGCTGCGAAGGGTCTGGTGTGTAAAATTTGACGCAGAATTTTAGCAATGGTTCTGCCAGGTTAAGTCCTACTTGTCGGGTAAGCCGCTTTTCTAGGTCTAGCCAGTGGGTGAGGGAGGTTGTATCATCGCTGTAGGAGAGGCCAAAGTAGTCTGACTCGAGCAGGTTCAATTGTTTGCAGATTTGGGAAAAGATTAAACGCCCCAGAGTTTTGCTCTAAATATTGGAAAAGTTTTGTTAATTTGCCGCAAATTGTTTAAAAAATGTTTAAGAATGTTAAATGACCTGCGCCTGAATAATTGTCGTAGAGTCATCCAACAGTAGCACCTTGATGGCGACCATTTTCCCATTGGAGGCATTATTCTTGAGTGTTGAAGGGGGTGGTGTTTTTCTTCGATCTGCCAAAAGGAAATCTGCTGCAGATGAGGTTTGGTCTTCAGGGGTTGAGTAGGAACGGGTCACCAAGGGGGGTGGGCGGGTCATTGGGTTTATTTTAGTGGATATTATTGTGACTGTTGTGATTATGTATGTGCTGTTCAGTTGCAGTTTAGTTTATAGTTTGGGGTGTGTTGGGATGGTGGTGGCTGCAGTAAAGAAAAGGGGCACTTGGACTTTGGCTTCTGTGCCGTACATTTGGGTTGGGATTCTATTCGGCCCTTTTCGGTGATGCTGTTATAAAAAAATCAAAAGGGAATCTCTGCTCAGGCTCAACATCTTCTTTGTCTCCATGCTTCTTCCTACTTTTGTATGGAATATACTCCAAATGCTGACATTCAACTTTATTTAAAAAACCACCATCGTACAGTCATCAAAACTTTTGCAAAGTCAAACTAACAATTTTGACCCCCTCTACCCCATCGTCCCCAGTGGGTGAGCTATCTTGAATGTCCACCCTTGACCAAGACTTCTCGCTGTTCATCAACACCTTGGCATTTGTGCTCCGTTTATACTGAGGGATACGGATTTCAATGGGTTTTAAAAAGCGGAGGTTTTCTGGGCCGAATTTTATCAGGGGCGACATCAGTGAGAGATTTCCTATGTTATTATAACACAAATTATTTATAAACGTTATTTAAGAAGATTCATAGTTTACTCACCATTGAAATCCCCACCAGAAGAATTTCCACCATTATCCAACACTTGGAACCAAATGGTCTCCTCCCTTCCCCTAGGAATAGCCCCCTCCGGAACAATGACCTCAATAGGAATGATCCCTGGTGCGCAATTCCTTTGAACAAGGCAGCCTCCTTCATAGGAAAAACTCCCTGATGTCACATTAGTGAACGGTGCAAAAGCCGAGGAATTGCTTTGTTGAAGTATCTTGGAATTCAGAGGGAGATTCAGATAAGTTTGCGTTGGCGAGTGATTGTTTTGTCGGTGATGGTGAGAGATGATTTTGCTCGGTTTTGGAGGTGGGATGGGTTTGGATAGGTTCTGTCTTGAGGTGGGTTTTTTACTGCGGTCGATTTGTGGGGCCAGCGATATTGGAGTTGTGCCGATTGCGGGCTGATTGTCCAGGGGGCTGTGGGCTAATTGTCGAATTATATTGTAAGCGTAGTTGTTTGTTGGTGGTCTGATGTGTTGGGGAATGTCCAAAGGCAAAGGCGTCTGCAATTGGTCAACGGAGTATGGCGGTGGAATGTTGTAGTTTGGGATGCTGTAGTTTTTTTGCTGTGCTGGTGCTGGTGGCTGTAATTTTTTTTGTTTTTTAAGTGATGAAGAAAAGAATAACAAAAAGAAGAAGAACAAGCTCTGCAGGTGTCACGCCCACCCATCACCAAGAAAAGCGCTCGATCCATACTGAAAAAGTTAGTAGAAGTTGTTGGAAAGTTAGTGAAAAGGTTAGGAACAAGAAGTAGTAAAAAAACTAAAAAAAAACTACCTCACAAACTGGCTCCTCACTAATTCCCACCCAACCTAAGTCTCCAACATAGCGTCCCAAAACCTCTTCAATTTTCCGTCCCACAAGCTCACCAACATTGTCACCAGATTTCAAGTGAAGTGTATCGTCCACGTAGGAACCAAGAGATTGCTCTAGAGTCGACAATTCAAGGGATGCCCGACGGAGGTGAGGGGTTTTGTTGAAGCTTCTAAAATGATAAGGAACAACGTTTTCTAGTTTTACCTCTAGAAGCGGCAAGGAAAATCACAAGTTTTTGATTTTCAAGCTAACCTTAACAATGAGCTGTAACCCTTTCCCCCACCCCCAGCACTTCCACTAACACATTTCTTAATCAACTTTTGGTCATCAGTTTTGACGACCAAAACCACTGGGCAAAAATCTGCTAGCTCCCGCAAGCCAGCCAAATCTTTTACAAAACACAGCGCATGAACCCCACTATTTTTCAGATCCTTCAACTCTTCTTTGACATCATGGTCACTGCCGTTAACCAACCTAAAGCGTCGCCGGCCACCACTTTTCCCCAAAAGGCACTCGTAAACATATTCGCTTATTAACGAGATCACCACAACGGGTCGGGCCCACCCCACTTTTACTCTTCGGACCAAAGTTAAAGTTTCATTGTTGTGGCGCAGCCGAATCTTGCGAAGCTCTTTTCCGTCGTATTTGTTTACGACGTAGCCTTCGTAAAAGTTGCTCGTGGAAAGCGTGTCGTAAATTAGAAGGATTTCGCCTGCAAGGTTTTTTCATTACATTTTCAATAAGGGATGGGATAGGAAATAAAATTGAAAGATTGAAACCTGTTCTTGCTTGGTCTGTATCGTGGTTGAGCCGGTAGTGAAGCAAATCGTGGTATTTTTCGTTGGCCAACAGCTCTCGGTAGTTTTCAACCTGTTTTACAATGAAAGAGACGAGGGCGTCTGGCTTTAGGGAGGAAAGAGTGGCGACTGCTGTTTCTCTTGGTAAAGATGTAAAGTCCGTGTCATTTACGCGTAGGATTCTGTGGGGAATTGTGATTTAGGAATAGGAATTGCTTTTTAAAAATATGTTTAAACACCTGTCACCAGGAAGGAGTCCAGAGTTTGAGGCAGGAGTTTGGGGTTGGAGGGCGCCTGGAATATAGGGGATTATTTTTGATAAATAAACAGTAAATTTGTGGAGTGCGGCGCAATAAAAAAATTTCACTTTTCTTTGTGTAAAAAATCCCAAAAACTCACCAATATAAACACCCGTGTGATTTCCCCCAACCAATTTTAGCCCCAAAGGGCTACTGGCCTTTTTCAAGAAATTGATGAATCTTGGATTTGGATTGGATTTGACATAATTTCCAGGATTCGGCGGTGGAGGTGGCGGTGGAGTTGGAGAGTCTGGAAATCGACAAGTAATGAAATGAACAAACTCAATCAACCACAAAAAACTCCCACTACCTGGTAATGGAGGTCTCAAAGGAACTTCTTTGTCCTCTTGACCTTGTCGCCTTCTTGTCGGTGGTTGCACGTACAAATTTCCACATGTCGAGTCGTAGCTTCTAAATTGGACATTTTAAAATTTTCACTTTAATGTTTATTTGCATTTTCTTACTGCTGCTGATTGTGGTGTACACCGTTTTCCGTCGACTGAGGTTGCTGCTGCTGATTCTGCTTGACCACACCCAAGACCAGTTTTCCTTCGTTGGTGCTCTGCGTTAAAACAACTTTTTATAATAAAGAACATATTATCAGCTTTGAGATTGTCATTACCACCCCTTTACGGAAATCAAATAGTTTTGCAACGTCCAGCCCGTTTATCGATACCACTTCGTCTCCTTCAACCTGAGAGAACATAAAATTAACACAAAACTAAGCCAAAATGTTTAAACATTTCCCTCACCATGTTTGAATTTTTCGACTCTTTAATGTAAACTCGGAGCGTAAGCAAAACGCCATAGTCAGAGGGCTGAATGTGCTTCAATTTCGTCGTTGTAAGCTTGTTGAGGGTTATTTTGGTGTTGTGCGCTATTATACGACGTTTTATTATCAGCGACACAGAGGGACCTAGAAAATGTCATATGTGGGTCAAGGTTTTACATAAACTTAAAGAAACGCTGCAGTTAGTTACCGGAATCCCTCAAAACTTGAACAGCCGTGCCATAGTCGACATTTTCAAGTTTAATCCCGTTCGCCGTTATTATTCGATCGTTGATGCTGAAATAATGAGACATTAAAATTAAAATTTATAAACATATCAAGTCCAACTGTAAACTAAAAAAACTGTATCGAACTTTAATTTCCCCTCTGCTGGTCCCCCCTTGAGCACATCCGATATTGCAATTGCAGGGTCTCCATTAGCAAAGTGAGGATTGTCCGATCCACCACTGACAGCGATTCCGAAACCATATCCAGGCACTCTTGTCAACGAAAGGGTCCTGTACTCCCAACTAATGTTGCGGGACTGCAAAGACAATTCACATCAAATTATTTTAATACGCATATTCAAATCAATACTCCACCTTCTTTAGAACCCTGATGCGTTTTCTAGAAGTGAGGTTCGAGTTGTTTAGACCAATATAGGTAAGAAGGTGGTGGGGGTGGGTGGATTTCTTTGTCGTTTTTTTTGGAGGAAAGAGTTTGGAGAGCATTTTCAAGGAAAAGTGACCAGACTGGACTGAATTATGGAAAAGTAGAACAAGACAAAAAGGGGGCGTAATTTGCATAAATCTCAAATAACAGGAGGGCAACAGGTGGTTAATTTAATGCCTACATTACATTACTTACCAGAGCTTGGTTATAGATGCCATAGTTGTTGTCGTATAGTTCATCATGATTGAGATCCTCATCCACGGGTGGCTCCAGGAGGATTGTCCCAAGGGGAATGGATGTAGTCGAATTGTTATGGGGGGTGCGGTTTTGTTGGGAATTTGAGTTTTGGTGATGATTGCCGTTCATTTTGGTTACATTGATTATTGCACTTTTTAGGAGGTTTTGTTACAGGTAAAAAAAAAGTTAAATAAAATTAAAATATTAAAAAACTTATATAAAAACAAAAAAATTAAAAAAAGTTGAGCAAAAGTCAAAAGTTTAAAAGAAGGAGCGTATATAAGTAAATAGTTGAATCATTCAACTCGAATGGTTGAATTGGATGAATGGTGGTGGTAGTTTTTTGTTGTTTTCTTCAAAGGATGGGAAAGATCTACCTAAACTCTGACCGGGTGTGGAGAGTGGCAGAGTTGAACCTGGTTCTGTCAAATAAAAAAATCCACTTCAGGGTGTTTAAAATATTTTATACACAAGTTATTGGCCTGGCCAGGACAGTGCCTCTCCTACCTAACACTCTCTGTCACAGGGCTGTGTTGGCTGTTTTTGGGCTGCTGACCCGAGTTTGTAAGCACAAGTAGCTGTTTTTACATTTTCAAAGGAATTTAAAACCATTTTGAAAACGGTGTATAAAAAAAATTGGTTTGATTTTGATGGTAGGTGTGTGCAGATCGATGGGAGGATATTGTTGAGGTTGATCAAGTAAGTTGTGTGGTGTGTGTGTGTGGTTTTAAGACAAGTTAGAGCCGGGTGGGCATGACGCAGTAAAAATTAGATATTGATGACTAATTTGGCATTTCTGATTTATTCTTGATAGTAGACGTTGAACTATTTCTGTGCGGCTGGGCAGGAAGGGGGAGTAAAGAGGAGAGAATGACCCGTGGTCCTGGTCTGAAACGAGAGGTTTGTTAAGGATGTTAATTAATTGGTAGATTTGATTTGAGGAGAGAAATTTTATTTTGATCTCAGATTGGTGGTGGTGGTAGTAGTAAAGGGAAAGATGGAAGAGGAGGAGGTACCCCTCCGCCAATTGGGATGCAAGCGCTATCCTCCCAACTGGCCGCGGCCGCGGTGACATCTTCTCCCTCGAAGGCGACTAACCCTGGAGCTGGAGATGGTTTAGGGGCAAAAGAACTTATGGACAATGATGATCTCGCAACTGCTCTCGTGGTTGATACTTTGTTGGGATTTACTACTCATAAAATGAAAATATGGTATGATTTTGACAAGAGATGATTTCGGTTTAATTACTGCACTGATATTATGTCTTGTTCGTTGTGTCATTCATTAGCTACCGGTCCCCGTTTTCATCACCAGGCAGGGCGTATCAAGTGAAGAAATTGTTACAAAACTTTCTGGCTCATAATGATTATTCCAAGATCTCCAGTGAGTTGGCCGATCTTTTTGAATCGTGTAAAATCAAAGGGTTGAACCCAGGCGGGTATCAACATGTAAGGCGTTGCATATTACATTTGGAGCGTTTTAGTGTTATTGAGCTATTAAGAATGTAATTCTATACCAGATTATTCGGTATCTTCGAATATTTCACGCGGATGCTGGATTTCAACTTGTCTCATGTCATCGGTACTCTGCGGAGAGATTTGTTGGAGCCAAAATTTGTGCTACAAGGAAATGGTAAAACAGTAGCTCCAACAACTTACGAGTTGAAGTTTAGTTAAGCTAATTTATAATTATTTGCTCTAAAGGTGCAAAGGTGAGGAGATGAAATCCTTGGTTGGTTGCATTGCGGAACTCACACGAGAGGAAGAATCCCAGTACTTGCGGACCGGACTGAATGACTTCTCCGTCATGTATTCGTATGTCGAATTTTTGAATTCTGTTTTCAAAAAATGAATGTCCAAGTCAAAAGAGGAGTCAAATTCGAAGATGGGCGCTGTTGGTCGCGCCTAGCGCGCGCTATACCTTTTCATAGCGCAAAGGACCGTTACTTTTCCATGAAAATGCTTATGAAAATGGTGCATGGAGACCACTCCGGTAGCGAATCCGGTACTACCGTACAGCGGTACGGCAGTACCAGAAATTTATGACCACTACGGTAGCGAATACTTCAGTTTTCTGCCACTTTGGCCACCTTTATAAGGATTTGTCTTGGTTTAATCTAAAATAACAAGTTTTTCTCCGTCATGTATAGTTGTCGAAAGAAATGCTCACAATTATGGCTTGGTCCTGCCGCTTATGTCAATCATGATTGCCAACCAAACTGCCGAGTAATTTGTCAATTTATTGTGATGTGAAAGTTCAGATCATTAAAGTCGGATAATATTTGAAATTTCTTCTAGTACGTTTCTACAGGCCGATCCACCGCAGTAATCCAAGTTTTGCGAGATGTAAGCAGATCTAGAAATTAAGATCCTAATTTAATACCCCGAAAGTGCTGAGTGGTAAATTTACCATTTCTAAAAAATCATATTTTTAATGTTCATTGACAGATTGAACAAGGAGAGGAGATTACTTGTTACTACAGTCGAGATTTCTTTGGCGATGGAAATTCACTTTGTGAATGTCGGACTTGTGAGAGGTAATTTGACCTTGGTTGATTTGCTGGGATTTTAACAATATTTAAATCGATATGATTTCAATTGCAGATTGTGTACTGGAAAATTCTCCACTATTTGTACAGACAACAACTCCACTGCTACCGACTCTAACCAAGGTTCTGCTCAGGACAAGACTACACAAGAAGAAGGATACAAACTGCGAGACACTCGTAGACGACTTAATCGACGACGCACAACTGAATCTTCATCAGAAAATGAAGACGTTCCCTGTGGGATTGGAGGACTTCTCTCAGACTTTAGTCTGCTGAACTTTGCCAACAGCGACCAACTTAAAGGGCGAATTCTCAATCACCCGAGTCCAACCAACAATCGCTTAATGCCAAGATCACAGAGTGAAATTGAAACACCACCAAGGGGTAAACCTCAGAAACGTCGGTTGAAGAAGTTCAACTCGGAAATCATTCAGACCACAGGTGGTGGAGATGATCATAATCTTGACGATCATATTGATTCCAAGCGGATGTGTGCATTGTAACATGTCTAGTTGATCTTGTTCAAATTTTCTGCAATTTCAATGGTTGCATACGTAACCAATACGTAACGGACGTGCAGAAATTATTCAATATGTTCTATTGAAGTAAAAGTTAGTGAATCTTGGGGTATCATTCAGACTTTAAGATTATCATTCCTTGGGGAATCCAACAAATTGGCTAATTTCTCTTATTTAATGTTATTGAAGTTATTCTATAGATAGACCCCCCTTTTGTATTTACCATTTTTGGTTTGGGTGTTATGTGTTCATTTGCACGGGTTGATAGATATTCGCTGGAATACACATGTAGAAAGTTAAGATATACATTAAAAATACCCACCAATGTGTATTTGATTTACAATCCTATTTATTTCAAAGTTAATTTAACTGCCACGTTTGTTCTAATTACTGTGAGAATCATTTGGTAAGAAACTAATCGGATTACGTTTTTTAATTACAAAGGTCATCCTTTGATTGAGCCAAATTATTGATGGAAAACTGATGCGCGTAGTACAGGTTGTGGGTGGTAGTTTAGTTTAACAAACATTAAGAATGTTGTAGTGTAGTGCAGTTGGATTGTATGGAAATGTGCGTTGAACCTAGTAATATAACTATGTAATGGAAATAAGAATCATTTGGTGCTTTTATTTATCGGTGAATGTAATTATCATGTGTACCAGCCTACTTATTATTATGAATGAACCTATGTAGTAGACTAATTTTAATAGTTGATGTCATATCTTGTCAATTTGTAGATTGCAAACACTCATTTTGGGTAATAAAATATCCATGTTAAGCATGAAGATTATTGGTGCGGATCGAGATGCATTGTAATACCTAAAAACCAAATGTTTTCGGATTTCTGTGTATTCCTGTAAAAAATCCTGGTTTCGCAAAGACACCATGCACCTTCATACGTCGTTCAGTTCAACTATTTAATCTGTTTTCAATACCAGCAAGAAAAGTTCACCCAAATAGTTCGGTATATGTAATCCGCAAAAATGTACTTTTAGAACGTTATTCCCATAAAGTAGCTTCCAACCACTATGAATGATTTATTGTTG
>JAQIWQ010000402.1:0-17462 GCA_034695825.1 Folsomia inoculata | reverse complement strand
ACAAAGTATTCCATCATTTCCACCTAGACTAGACTGATGAATGAATGATATTGGCCAATATTATGTAAATAATACGCGTTTATTTACAGAGTGAACTTTTTTATAAATACACGATAAGTACTTATCTACACAGACAATGGACAGTATGTATGCTTCGTTTAACTTCATAAATTTAGATTGATATTATAATATCATATACATGAATATAGAACTGGTGAATATATTTAATTTGTCCCTTTTCAGGCATGTAAATTGCAATACTTTTATTTTCGGCTCAGAATTTTTTAATTCTTTTCATCGGCTGAAACAGTTGATCATTGGATCCGTCCATGTAATTTGCTGACCCAACAGTTGGTATATTTTCAATGGTTTACTATGATATGTTATGTGTTGCATAATTGGAGTCAATTGATTATATAATTAATCACACCCAAAGTACGGCCTACATTTGAGAATTATGTTTTGAGATATTATATTGCGTCTTGCGTAAATTAGCATTCGTTATATTGAATTGAATAACATGTGTTATATGTGGTAGGTAAGAGTACATTGATCATTACATTTGATGACTTTACTTTAGATACCCTAAAAGTCAAATAAGCGACTTATGCGTATCTAGTTTTAAGGTACTGTGTATTCATCAACTTATGTACTTGAAATGTTGAAATAAATAATTTAAACACTAATAATATCACTGAAATCCATTTCTTAAATCGGGGATGATGTGCTGTACTATTAACGTACATATAATATTATCAAAAAAACAAAGAATTTGACACTTGCAATCTATTTGTATTCCTTGTTCCAAAAAATATATAGGACGTCTGGAAATATGAAAGTTACACAAAGAAATACAACAAAAGAAGTATTTTAAACTCAAACGTTAAATGACGATATCATCCAATTAAATCATTTCGCATAGCAATGGGTGAACTATGATAAGCACAATGTGACGCATTTCTCTGCAAAAATACCACATACTGAAGTTACATATATCTGTAATTATGAGCCAAATCTTTCCCAAAATAAACACAAGTGAATATTGATGAAGATCTAATTTCATTGATTATGTATAAAAATATGAGCATAATAAATACTGACGACAAAAGTTAAAGTGCGCATTGAAAAAGCAAGTTGGATGTGATACCCAAAGTTCTCTTGGCATTCGAACTGGTTGCTCGTGTTTGCATGTAAACATTTGAGATCCCACTGGTAAAAAGAATGGAGGTCAGACTACTTCAGTTCAGACTGAGCTTGATTGATATTTTATTGGATCAGTAATCTCCAGCTCTTGATAAGAAGGCACAAATGAACAATAAAAGGGTATACAACAACACTCACTCCTGATTCATAGTCAATTAACATTGGATTAGGATGCGAATGAATGTGATCTCGTAAGTAAAATGTATAAAGTTGTAAGCGAAAAATGAGAAAGCTGCGAGGAATCTGTTTGATTACATCGGCTGTATTTTTTACATTGTGATAAAAGATGATTTTTGTAGTCCTAAAACTGATTTATTAAAAACAATTTAAAAACCTGTCATGTGATATAGGTATGATATGATTCCATCCACGCAAATGAAGGAGTTGATGACTCTACAATGAGTATTCATGGATAGTTGTGAAATAACTACATTACGTTATCTGCATCGCTAAATAAAGTATTATACATTATGGCTACTACTACTACATCTTCCACAACGCAATTTCCATCCTTATATAATTTGTTTGTTTACGTTCTTGATAACTGTTATGATAGAGCAAAAGCATCAACACCCAGCACGTGGGGACAAACAATTGTTGTATTTGCCACAATTAATGCTGTGCAATATGTAACTGTCAGACAGAGAATGAGATGTACATTCGACAGTATCATTTCGTCCTCGGCCTGGCTTAATCGGAGTTTATTTATAAAAGACATTCTGTAATACCACAGCCAAATAGTCTTGCTCCGACATACTGCTCAATAGTGCTCACTCTGTTTACTTGTACTATATTGTAGCTCATCGTGCTTTGTACACTGTTAATGTAATTACATAAGTTGTGAACCAATTCCGGAGTATGCCTACACATCTTATTTGCGATGTCTCATTTGTATCGGAGAATCTAATCTGCTTTATCTGCACTGATGAGGTTCAGGGCCGAGCTACACAGAGTAAATGATTCTGCCGACTTGTTGATTTGTTATTCTATTCTTCTTCCTTAGTCAAGACTCGACTCGACTATTATCTCGTTTCATTGTTATTAGGGTTCCAGGAATTACCCTATATAAATACCGGTCTGGATTTTGTACTTGAAATATTCATTCTAAATAGGTGATGAAGATGGAAAATATACTATGTAATTGTGTTGTATGCTCATGATATTAATATTTTTATATAGTTGTGCATGTAAGCAGAATAAAAGTGGTCGATCAGTCATTCAACTGAAAACCTTATCGACTAAGTAGGTTCCTGTAATACTAAGTATAATTAAGTATGCATTAGCTAGTGCATACCATTATTTTGTTGTTTTCTTGCTGTGGTAGATTTAATCAATGAAGAGAATGAGACAGCCGGATGTGGTTCATATGGCTTCGTTCACGTGAAAAGGATTGTCTATTTGTTTTGCACTATAGGAATTTTTATTGCTTTGCTTTTACTGATTAAATAGGAAGGAAGGAAAGACAATCCGGTTATTTCCAGAAAGTATGTATTTACCAACCAGCATAGAGTTAAGTTATTTAGGGACAAACTTGGTAATCTTTTATAATCCTATGTTATAATTGCCTTCATTTGTATCGTCGAAATTGGATACGTCGAGGAAAGGTTTGATTTCCATTATAAAATGCATTCGTAGTTCATGTGCTATTTATTAATATAAAGCATGCAATTTTTGAAAAGATAAAACAAAATATGGACAAAACGGTTAGTGTATATTTACTAGATTATGCTGGTTATGTACAGATCCCCAGAAATTTTAGTCAGTGATAAATTTTAATAGCTTGATTAAAACCACAATGTTGAAAGATTTTTTTGAGAAATTTAAGACAAGTCATGAGTCGACGGTCTCACATAAAGTTGATGATCCAGGTAATAAACCTCTTTAGTTGTATTTATTTAGCAAACAACATTTTATCACAAAGCAAAGTCAGACTCAGGCGACTTGATGCTCGGCTCATCTTCTACTTCTGACTCCAGACCAGACAATAATAAATTATTTACAGAACTGAATTTAGGGGAGCGCCTGTCATTTAACATTACTGGACAAAATCATGAACTCATCATCAAACCATGCAACAACTCAAATTGTCAAATTGCTGTAAATTAAAGACATGAACCATTCTTACATACTTGTCCCACTACCGCGTCAAGAGTCTCAACGTTGAAAATTTACTCCTTGATGAAACTTTACAGAATGAAACTCCTTGATTAAAGTTTATTTTCATGCTTAGGTGAATGAATTTGCTAGATGTAGATGTACAATATCTTTAGAGGCACACTCCTGCAAGGAAATATCTATCTTGTTAGGTTAGATATTTATTTTTATTTCGAAAATCTAATACATATAGTGTGAAAGAAATGACACCAACGCGGGTCGTACACGCCTTATGAATTCATAAAATATGCTAAAATTGGAATGTACTGGAAAGATGAATGTACTGTCCAACAATCAAATAAAAGAAAATTAATATTTCCAAAAACCAAACCGAAAAATAATATTTAAAAATATCATGAAATCATTCTGCATTTACTTAGAATTGCTAAAGTACAGAGTCTGCTTTGCGCACTCACATGCTGCTGTGCGGTCGTGCTTACGCTTGCTAATACAAGAGTTTACTTACGTAGTAAACTCTTGTATTCTGTTCTGATTAGCTCAAGACCTGGTTAATAAAATATTGCCGATATGGGAACCTTTTAATAATTTGTGTTGGAATCAACATTTTTTAGCCAGGGCTAAATGGTGATGCAGAATTTGGTGTAATCTTCTCTCACAATGGAATTTATCTCAAGCAACACGCTCAGCAATTGATAAAGATTCCGTCTTTTATCTTCAACGCTGGTTTCTTATTCTTTGAAATAATAAAGTATTCGACGGAAATAATACCATCCGCGTATTTGATGCGAAGTTAATAAGAATATAAATTAATTATCTCTTCATGTTTTAATCATAAAATTCAGTCATATCCTTTGGATTGTGAAATCAAAAAGGTTCTAATCTATCCGTTCACGGTGAAGATCGGGAAAAGGTTTACAAGCCTGAAATGCAAACCACAATTAAGCTCCTGAGTTATGGATTCCAGTATTTCCAGTTTCCCAAGAATACATTGATACGCAATATATCGCTGTGTATGGCAGGTAAGAGCTACACGTGGTATGTTCGCTCATTAAACAAATGACTGACCTCGAACCCTTTGTTGGTGCGCCAAAACGCCAGTCTTTTATGTATCTGTCTGGAATTTGGAGTCATGAAAAATAATCGTATGCACAGATTGTAGATTGGAGACATCATGTAATCACTTTGTGTAGTCGACACTCACTCAGTCAGATCATTATGAATTCGTCTTTGAAACCGCTTTTAGACGAGAGGCGAATGTAAAGTAAATTATTATAATGGGATAAGTATATAATGTACCTTGCTTGACTAACTATTCTATATATTCATTAATTAATTACTATATAGTTACGTAATGAGGTGCAGATCAATTAACGATATTCATTGTGTATTTCTGCGAATTCCAAATTTACCATATTAACAACTATACAATTGTTGAGTCTAGTGTATTTTAGGGTGTCTCGATTTCCGTGGGATGTCGACATCATGTAAGTTACATAAGTCTACATAATGTAACACAGGGTTCCTGCAGCGTCACTGTACTGACAGAAAACAAAACGATAACTTGTGACTTGTGCATAAAAATAGCCTGAATGTTTGCATATAGCGCCTAATGTTTATGTAATTGCGTTTATGGAACAAGGCGATGTTATATACTGTTTATTTGGGATGTCACAGGAATCACTGTCAAAAGTAGTTTAGAAACGTTGCAAAGAAATCAATTAATATTCTTTTCATCTTTCATACAAAAACAAAAATTTCATATAACAATTTGTTCATTTGTAGCATTACATTTCAATTTACAACACGCAAGCAATACGATAACATTAATAATTTCCTGCTACCCACTAACACCGCAGCATACTTTGTTTAGGCATGTAGTATTCCACATTGAATGGCATTTGTTGATGTTATGTTCGGTTGACTTCACTACAGTTTGCAAAAACAGCCCCCGAAACCAAAGCCAAGTAAAGTTGCAAAAAGCTGTGCTTGGCTCAATTCTCAGTCAGTGGATTGGATGGATGGAGATGGAATGCAAATGTTAGGATAGATGGAAACCTTGAAAAAGTTCATTCGCTATCCATTCCTCGTTTGGGGGCCACTGGTTTGGCCAAAGAACCAGACAACTTATGCGTCCATCCACCATAGTCATCATACCAAGCTTACTTTGCAGCATTCGATAAGGTTTGCTTTGCAAAGTTGTGCTTATTTGGCAATGAACTAGGATAGGATGCATTGAATTGCTAAAAAAATACTACCTACTAATACTACGCCCGATTCGTACCCAAGTTAAGTTATCTGTATAGCTTGAGATTTTGCATTCAAGTTACTCATCCTTACTGTCCCATAATATGTTAATGCTTTTGTTGGCACTACAATTGACAATAGCTTAATGCTCATAAGTAGTTGTTGCGTAGTATTTGGACAAAAAAGATGAGATGAATCCAACTGGTTGAATGGCTTGCAAACAAAAAATAGGTGCAATAAACGCTTACCATTGTTCAATAATCGTCTACTCGGTTAAAAACTAAAAGTAATGCTTACTCTCCCGTAGGCGATTGTTGCTATCAAATTGCGTTTTTCGTCGTGGAACATCAAATCATGTAACAACGAAACAACATCAAAATGTCTGTTCTGTAGGATGAATGACAACACAGATTTAAATCTCGGAATTTCTCTAGTCTTACTAAATATTTATTAGCATAGCATACTATCCATTTTGACAGAATTGTATAAAAGTGGTGCAACTATGAATTCTGCTGTGAAACAAGATGGAGAAATTAATTGGATGAAATCTAAACAAAGCCAACAACCAGCATACAGGAAATGACAATTTAAATGTATTTGAGGCAAGCATTATAATAGATGATGATGGGTCAGTCAGTGTAACAAGTTGCATTTCAATTTTTACGATTTCTGGAAGTGCACTGTATCAGAGAGAGTAAATTAATCAGAGACTTGAAATCAAACGAGTTTTAATAGAACCAAGAGCGGATGTGCACTCAGTGCATGGCATGAATATGAACATTACGCCAGCAATAGTGGCCTGCTTTCAATAATTTAACAAAAGATGTTTGCTATATTAAAGTTCTACTGTGCTGCACTTGTAATTAATTGTTTATTATCCTCCACGAGTTATATGTTCCAGAAAACACGAAAAGTCCACTGACTTGTAGTTTAATTGGTTAATGGATTGAGAAACATGCAAAAATTAAAAAGAAGCTCAACAAGCTCACCTCACATAATGAAGTTAACATTATCAGCACATAGAAGGTTGGGGCAGGTGAATTTTTATACCTCAAAGCAAAGTGATAACAATCGCATAGACATTTCGTTTCATTTTAGTAATTTTAATTCAACCCTTATCCAACCATTATATATTCCCAAAATTTAACCAAGACAAATTATGTAAAAATTTCGTGTAAATGGTTGTATCTGTATCATGCAATGATTGTTGACAGTTTAAGAAATAGGGAATATTCTAATACTGTTTCTTATTCATTGTTATATTGCTCGGGCATCTTTCACTTTCACATAACGAGTACTCCGTGTCGAATCCGTGAGCAACCTTGGGAAACGACTCCAAAGTCATTCGGACAACGCCGTGTTTCGTAAAAAGTGATATACGATATCAAACATCCGTTCAAAAACCATGCAAAAAGCCATCACAATGTGAACAAAACATCCTCCGGTTCGGTCTACAAGGGTTCGCCATATGTTGCGTCATTCATTGCCAATAACGTTGTGAAACTTTCATGATAATTTTATTGTGCTAATAGTAACACTAAATACCTACAAATTACTTAATATTCCCCTACACAAGCTTCTGGAAGAAGAATCAAAATTGCATTGCTGAAAAGATTCTATAAAAGTCTACTCTTAGGCATTACTTGATGCATATAGTTAAAGGCAATAAAGTCTTGAAAGCAAACATGACTTCATGCTTCATGGTATGGTATACATTTGGCACTCATTCGTACTTCAGAATTGCAAAGAATTTTATGTTTACATTGACATAAAACTGATGCCTGTAAAACTACAATGAAATTTACCTCCCGAGTTGTAAAGTTATAAAGCGTTTGATTTACACAACAATGCGATGTCTTTAACATACCACTCACAACTCATCGTCGTAGTAAAACCTCGCATCTACACTTCTGATTTGCCTCCAGGCAATAATGACTATCTTGCTAATAAACATTACGTGGACATGAACCGCCATGAACCTTTGTCAAGAGCAATGACGAGATAAAAAGAAAATGAATCATGATAGTAATTGTGTTCATCTTCATATAAGGATTGATCATTTCTTTGGCAGGATCACTCTAAACAATCTTAAAATCGATGATGCTACATTTTCCTTTAATTGAGGTGTGCAGAGGTACCCACGCCATTTTTCTGTGAGTATTCTGTATACAAACCAGTGACCCTTAAATACTTCTTTTTCCTTACCATCGTAATGTTCGATGATACATTTATTTGTATGAATTGCTCCAAGAATATTTTCAAACATAAATCTTAGTCAAGTATATTTAGCACTTAGAACAAGTCAGTAGTAGAATAAAATATGGAAAAATCGAATTATTGTTATTGCTGTACAGGGCTGTTGCTTCCAGAACTTCCCGAGCTTAGAGTTTCCTCTTTAGTTTTCTTCTTATGGTCATGACTATGCTTGTGTTTGTGCTTATGTTTATGTTTCTTCTTCTTATCCTTCTTCTTCTTCGCCTGAAAATTCAACAAACAACAAATTAGATGAAAAAGTACTCGATCATTTCCTACTTAATAATTATAGTTGATGAATCAGATACAACGATCTAAAAATAAAAGTTTACAGACTTTGCTATGATGATGATGATGATGCTTCTTATGTGATGAAGGCTCTTCTCCCTCTTCTTTTACACGGACTTCTTTATCCTTGGATTCAGCGACCTCTTCACTATTATCGACATCACTTTTTCCTGCTTTCTCTTCCTTTGTTCGGGGCTTTTGTAACTCGTCTTTTTTAAACATTCCAGGTTCGAAAGAGGTTGGCATTCCGTCAATGTCCATAGCTTCAGGCAGATTACCAGAATTGTCAGACGCCATAGATTCTCTTTTAGATGACAATATTCTTGCTGTTTGTGGTGGTTCAGCTTCAATTATTGTAGGACTTTCCTGTAATATACAATTCATTGATAAATTATACACTCCCCAAGTAATTATAATTCACGCCGTCCGTTCTACTGTACAAAAAGTTTCTTAAACAGTAATTGCAGTTAAGTGGAGGAATTAGGCAGGCTGGATTGCTTATATTGTTTAAAGATCGAGACATAAAAGAAAAATGTGTAGAAAACTGAATAAACAAAAAGCGAAACACTAACATCATAGAACCACTTGCAATTAACTTAAAATAATGATCATGTAGTATTAGACAGATTAATGCACTTACAGTTTTCAACTCTTCAACTCCTTCTCGAGTTGTCAATGCCGATTTCCTTCTAGATGCTGCTTCTTCATGTTGCTGGGAATCTTCAACAAAGCATAAAGGTTTCCGCGCACCGAACAACGTGTAGTATAAATCTACCAAGTCACATCTCAATCTTGAATCTCCGACACATTCGTAACTGTCAAAAGGTGAAAATGATTTTGAGTTAAAAACGTCGTCAAAACCGAAATTGATATAAATTTAGCAATATTAGCACGAACTTCATTTTCTTCCAAATGCGTAAGGCAACTGTTTTGGAATGCAACGGAGATTTTGCACGCGGTCTGCGATCAGTCTAAGGAATGAACATATAATTAACTACCAAACTTGAACTGTTGTAAGTAAACATAACAATTAATGCATACCGTCTTTTCAGTTACACAACGAATTATCAATCGACACAAGTCATGTCGCATTGTGGGGACAGGGTCGCTTTCAATTATGTCTAACAGGAACTCAGCATCCTCCAACCTTCCGTCTGTTCGAGTGTAGTCCACAACAGCTTCTAAAGCGGCAAGTCTTACGTCTGAAATGAAAAAGTTAAGATAAGCTTCAACTCCAAGTTAACTCCAAGCTCGCATGAAAATATTCTCTTATCATACCGTGAAACTGTCCATACTCAGCATATGCTTTGAAAACATCCACGTTATTGGGAAGATGACCGAACTTTTGAAGTTTCCTCAATGCTTTTAAACACTCAACGGAAACAACGTACTTGTAACAATGAAGCATCTTTTCAAGATTTAAACACCGAGTTAATTCCTCCATTATTAGTCGGGTATCCGAAGATAGTGATTCTGCAGTAATGTCGGATCTAACACAGCAACGAATGTTGAAAACTGTCCTCATCGAATGACTAAATAATAACATACCCTGATTGTAACAATGAAACAACCGGAGTCACGGTATTACCCAATGCCTGAACGAGAGTAGCTCGGTAATAATTATCTGAGATCTGGTTTCTGGAAACATAAAAAATATAAATAACGTACATACATTTTATTACTGGATAAAATGCAATGCACTGGACTGCAGATAGATATTATCGTAATTAAAGAGACAGGAAATTTTTGTTTTTCAGTATACCTTGAATTGTCATTGTATTTGAAGAGATCAATCAGAAATTTTAGCACCTCCGACGGACAAATGCCGTGGGTGTTTCTTAGTGTAGCCATTGCGGCTGGAATGGCCTATAATTGTAAACGATTTTAATTAAATGATATTAAGTAACAGAAATGATATAATTGACAATTTAGATTGTAAACCTTCTGCAAAAAGTAATGCTGCAAATTGGCAAAATCATTGTGTTTGATAATCCCCGGACATGAGAAAGATCCAAATAATCTACAAGTTGAAATTTTAACTCACAATTGTGCCATCGTTGTTGAAATTATATAACAGTTGACATGGATGAAAACTAGCCCAACGCATCGGTCTACTTCTGTCAGATATTGTATAATTAATCAATATTAAATTAAATATTACCTCCTAAAAATATTCATCATTGCAGGTGGACCGGACCAGCTGGAAACCATTGCGTTTGCTACCTGCCATTACAAAGAAAGCAACCGAGAAAGCATTAATACGAATCTCAACTACGATTTTTAAACTCCACCATTACTTTAGCGAGAACGTAGCAGGCTTCTGTTCGGACTTTAATAAAGCAATGTTCATTTTCAATCATTTCCGTTAAAGTAATTCGTGTTTGAGGGGTTGGAAACCTGCATTACCAAGCATTTACACAATTGATAATTGCACAATAACTTTGTTAAATACGTACGCTTCCAAAGCCAACACTGCTTGAATTTGAGCAGGAACATCTCTTTCATGTTTCAGTTGGTATTGCCACTGAAAATCTGGTTGCCTCACATCAGTTTGTCGAATTAGAGATATGTCTGGATCAAGTCGAATCCATAAAACAGGAGAATCAGCACTGACAAGCAATTTCAAATTATTTTCACGGAATTTAATTATTTACTAAAAATAATTACTCCATAGCACTCAGGTCCATATCCACTTCTTCACCAGTGCATAAGGGAATTTTCTTTTTCTTCTGTCTGCGGCTTTTTGAATGGCAAACAATATCAGCTTTTGCGTGTGTCCCTTCTATTTGTAGCAGATGTCGGAATGTGCCATCGAGTTCTTGAAGGGATACAGTCAATGGTCCAACGTATTTTCGGACTCCAAGCTGGTGTAAGTTTTCTTGTTTTATTTCCAACTCCACGGTATTCCTACAACACAATCTGGTGTCAAGTATGGGCTTCAAATTAAAATTTTTTCCATTACCGTTTTCTGTTAAAAATAAACGACATCTGGAAATGCACATGACCTCCTTGACGAACCCATTGATCCATGAAAACTGTCATGTCTTTCCCAGTAACATTGAAAATTGCTCGCGTAAATGACGCTGTACTGATCAAAATAGGATTTGTAGTGTTGGAGGACGGTCCATCTAAGAAAGTAGAATAAGATCAGCTTACAAAAGTTTATTAGAGTTCTGGTCAATTAACCGACCTTGGGTTGCAGGTGGCGCTGGTGGAACAATCAAGCCCATTCCCGATTGTTGAGATTGGGCAATGAAGATATTTGCAAGTGACAGTTGCTTGTTCAATACCTAAGTATATAGTAAAAAAGATTACAAAAGCCAATTCCAAATATAACTCAATTAAAACAAAACCTCACTTGAATAAATAATGTTGCCCCAATTCTCATTTCAAGCATTCTAATCACCAAATGCGCCTTCTTTGCGAGTATCTTTAAATATTCTGGCGATATTGTTTGAGGATTGCAAAGGGAAAAATAGAATCCAGCATCAGCTCCAGGAATCTAAAAATCATAGTTTACGATTGATCAGGGGGTTAGGGTTAAGAATGAAAAAAACTAAAAATCTTTTATAGTTACCTGATTATTAGTTTGATTTACTGCTCGAACATTACAGCTACTGTTACTTCCAGCCGTATTGGGGCCTGCGTATGATACTGATCTGTCCAACATGCTGGGATCTAGTACAATTCCTCCATACTGCTGTTCATACTTCAATACGTCTTGAAGATCCTATAATATAAATAAAATATACTTATCTGGCCGGTTGTTTTTGTATAATTGAGTCCCAAGCTATTTGATACTTACAGTGAAAATAATATGTCTGTATTCGTTCATCCCAAGAAACTTTTTCATGTATAACAATGCAAGGAAATTGGAAATTCCTTTTGCCAACCACGAGTCTGAAGAATGTTGAATGGAAATGTAACATGAATAAAACTGTTCCGCTAACGCAACAGCAGTAAATCGCCGAGTTACGTAAGTCTGGTCCAAGATCGCAGAAGTGTGCAACAAATAAGTACTGAAAAAATTCAGAGGTACTATGTATCCAACTACTATAAAGCCTTTCTCGTAATACAGCTGCTCCTTTTTTCATTCATGATCGTACGTTTATGAATGAAAAAAGGAGGAGCCATTTTACGAGAAAGGCTTTATAGTAATTGGATAGACTGTATAAACTAAATTGTTAAGAAAGAATTATAAAAATTAATGATTAAACGAATTTGACTACTGATGAGCTTACTCAAGAATACACATCGAAGCAAAAGATTGCATTTCTTCATAAGCTTCATGAACATAGACAGTTTTGTAGCACGTATAGGGGAACCTTGTCGTGAGCAATTCTTCATAAAACTCAAACATTTCGTGCAAAAATCTTGATGTCCATCGAAGAAGATTCATAAGTCCGGGTAGACAAAAGTGAGTCACTTCGTGCATTTTGGGATCAACATAAATGTCGAATGGACCCACAGCCAGGCCGATATTTGGCGCAGCTGTAGGAACCGAGAGAAAGTAGTGGAAAACTTTGCGTCGGCTACCGTCAGCGGCTTGTACAATTTCTAAAAGTTCCCCACATGATACAGCTGTGTATGACTCTTCCACAGTGAATTCCAGTTTCCAGGTGCATACTTCCGAAAAACTGTCTATACAGGGAAACCACAGCCGTGAACTGTTTTCGTGTCTGGTAGAAAACATGTGAGGTTTCTAGAATAAACGAATCAATATTCATTCCCATGCTCCACGTAGTACAAAATATTTTACATGCACTTGTATTTTACCTCATTTGTTGCAGGGTCTTTAGGAACAAAAAAATGGAGTCCTCCTTGTGGATTTTCCAAGGAATATTCAATAGTAAGACGAAACGGCCGTCCTTCCACCAGCACGTGTGATGCTTCTTGAGGTAGTCGGACAATGAGCTCTCCTGAATTTTATTTTTAATTTATTCTAACTGTGTTTCGTGAAGAAGACCATGCAAATGATGAATTAGTACCTCCTCCAGCATCTGGATCACTTTCCAGAACGGCATTTCTATGCTCTGTACAGAATTGATCCAAAGCATGACAATTTGACGTAGATTCTAATGGAGTAATTTCTGCTGTCAAGTCATAGTAATCGAACTGAGCTTCGAAAGTATCGTTGATAACAGCTCGATACACTTTACACTGCTTTGCATTCAATTTGACACATTTCAAACTAGATTTCTTTGGGACAATTGTAAGCTCCACCAAACCCTGCAAAAAATGCAAATCAGGTTGCAGGTATAAACTTTCTGTATTATAATTGTCCCTTGAAAAATGTCATTTTACTCACCAGGATGCTTTTCCTTTGTATATTGATCCCAGCTAAGCTGACAAGTTGATGCGTTGTGCTAAAGCAAAAGTAAACGATGAATGTTAAAAATGTCCGAGGTGACAGAAAACATTGTTAATTTCACAAAAGCCAAATAGCAATAAATACTCATAACTTGTATGGCCGTGTATCCTCCGGAATGGTGTCGAATTTGTTTTTATGGCTCATCAAATTGTTGACGGTTGTCCCTATTGATCCCATTTTTGAATGCGTATATTATATGGTCAGCGATATTGGACTTCAGTCAGTGTGGTCTCATCTCATCATTGATTAAATTTATTCTTCGTAATAGCCATTAGCTGTTTATCAATAACCCTTAGGTAGGTTAGACGGACATCAGTCAAGGGTCAAGTGTCAAGTCAAAAGAAATGCCGAAGGGTTTGGTTATGTTTATTGGTCCAGTTTAAAACTGGACCATCCATTCAGGTTCCCATTTTCTAGATTCAGATTGGAAATTATACAATCAATTGAAGCAACATCAACATATTAACTAGAAATCTTATAAAATATTGACTCACCCTCGAACCATTAAAATCCAGATTTCTGGAACTTTTAGGTTTTTGATGTTTTTGTTATAAACATAAAAAGTGCTGTTTGATGAAGAAACTACCGGGGGGATAAATAGAGCTCAATGGCAGAACTAGCCATCGATCAGCACAGTATAATATCCCACACGATACTTTATGAGAACTAGCAGTGGCCCCGCTCACTACAAAACCCAATATACCCATTACAATCTCTCTCACTCATTGAACTCTCATCAATCTCTTAAAAAACTTAATAAAATTGCTCGAGTAAAGAAAAGTGAATCATCCTATCATAGTAAAATCACTAATGATATTAAGAGGCAGTAATTAAAACATGTCAACTCATAACTTGT
The DNA here is from genome assembly GCA_034695825.1 of Folsomia inoculata. Classification (NCBI taxonomy): domain Eukaryota; kingdom Metazoa; phylum Arthropoda; class Collembola; order Entomobryomorpha; family Isotomidae; genus Folsomia; species Folsomia inoculata. The sequence goes on along the minus strand of JAQIWQ010000402.1, from coordinate 3,132 downwards.
GTGTTAGGAGTTCCAAATAGTTGGCTGGTTTGGTGGTGTAAAAAAGTGTAAAAAGTATACATATGAATGACAAACCAAGTATTTAATAAACAACAAAAAAGGTGAAAGGAGACACTTGACCCTTGATTTAATGTTGGTTGATTAATATAGATAAGCTTCCCCTTGTGCCTTCCAACAGTTCCAAATAAAGTGATGAGACATAATTTCATTGCTGCCAGTGACGAGGAGTTTCGAGGAAGTGCGTGCAGTGACAAATTGTGGGTGGATTGATTTTTCCACATTTCGCCATGATTTTTATTTAATTCATTGATAAGTGGGAACTGTTAAAAAACAAGGGGAGAGGGCAGTTTTTTTATCCTATCCTTATTTCTTTGGGGAATTGCACATCTTTGTCTGAAATCACTTAAAAAGGATCAACAGTGAACTGCAAACAAAAATTGAGAAGGTACATTATTACATCATTACATGTTTCCCTTGTGGACGTATTCAAAAACCATAATACTAGTTACTAATACTAATATACAAAAATTCAAAATTGATGACAGAGAAGAATTGATATGACATGACACATGAGGAAGAAATATAGAAAATATTGCATTCGTATTTTTATGGTTTACGTTTTTTCAACTTGTACTATTTCCATTACAGATTCCACCACCTTTACGGGTTCACGTAAAGGGTTTGTTATCCCCTCGTCCCAGGGTTTGCTGTGGGACTGAAGAAGAAAGAGGTGGATTTAAAAGTACATGATCCCTTATCGTGAATTTCAGTCATTGTTAATGGTCATGCGATCAAGAGTCTCATCTACCTACACCCACACCCTTCCTAGTTCTAGTCAATGACTGACCACCGGACCAGCTTGCTGGACCGCCGTGTAATTTATGGCAAGCGTCGAGCCAGATACGGATAGCGCTTCATCAGTCACCCAGAATAATTCTTCATCCTCAGAATTCCACGAGAATCTCACATCAAATGCTCAGAACAAGTATGCCGGAAATATTAATGCTGGTAGTAGTGTCGCATCAAGCAAGAAAGAGGGGAATGGGGGTGGTGGTGCGGCGTCGGTGACTAATATGTCAGTGCCACCGGACTTCATCCCAATCAGATCTAGTTGGCGATCCTCTTCTGTAAAACGGGATGATCATGATGATCACGACGACGAGGAAGATTGCTCCAGTACGAATGCAAATGACAGTCCTGTTGCAGTTAGTAAAATTGCAAACCTGGGTGATAGAGAAATTCGAGGAGAAACTGGAAGTATGAAAGAATCCAAAACATTTGCATTTGGACTGAAGCATTTTACTGAAGGTGACGCAAAAGGTAGGTGAAAATTTAACTCGTCACTTTATTTGAAGTGCATAACCGACTTTCACTTTGAGAAATGATACACGTATACCTGTTTCTTGTCACGGTGTATTCATATTGCTCAACTGGATAGTGTATGTACATTATGTACAATTGTACAAGTTCAATAGGTTGGCAATGATGCTACCAATCACTCAGTACGTATCTGGTCTTACTCATGCAGATGAGACAGATGAACAGCATATCATGGAGTGATTTACATAGAGGCCGTATCATTTCAATAACTGAGAATTTAGACAGAAATAATGCATTTGTAAAATGTTTATGTAGAAGTCGGAAGTTTACTCAGCCTCATCTCATCGTTCTTGTATGTATGTACTGATTAACTTCCAATTTTATGGGCACCAGAGCATCACATAATTCTCAATGGATTGGTTATGTGCTGCACGATCTCTGTTTTTCGTGTATTTTGCTTGTTTAGTTTAGAGAACGGAACCCCCATTAGATAATAAAAGAAATGAGGAATGTTCAATTCAGTAATATTGGCTTCCCTAACCATGTTCCAATTTCATTTGAAAAACGAATGGACTCTTCAATTTCTCATGTATGTTGTATATAAATTCAAGAGAATGATACGAGATATGTTGTGATATGCTTGGTTGTGCATACAACGTTTAAGCGAATCATCACATATTGCGATGTTTTGGACCATGCCTTAAAAGTTTGCATGTACATATCTGTTTACTGTTTGTATGGTCATAGCTTATATTAGATCAGATCATAGCGGGGAAGTGGGCATTGACTTCTTTGGAATAGGATGTGGGAGAGCAATTCAAATCGGGATATTATGGATATATAAAAACTGAGTTTGTTGGTTGGTTAGTTGGTTGGCATCATCTTCTCGTGGTTTTCTTCATTCTGGCACCATTAGCTGATGTGGTGAAGAAAAAATACATGCTATGATGTGATGAACCTGTTGTACTTGTATTATTGTACAAACGAATGAACTGAATAGCAGAAAACTTTTACGAGTCACATAATATTTAACTTTAGGACTGTATAGAATGTATCTGCAATGTGTTATGGTGTGGCATTCTATTAGCTTAGGTTTGAATTGGTTAAGGCTAAATGTTCAGGAATAGAAATGCTATAATTTGTGGTACTTCTGAATTTCTTCGCCGTTTGTTAACCATATAATTATGTGGGAGTGTGTCTAATTCAATATACAAATCTATTAAAAGGTTCATTATCTTTTTCAATATTCAATGCATTCCAACGTTGTTCATACAACTTAGACTACCTAATCGTATTATTATTCATGGCAGCCTTGAAGGTCATAAAGACGCCATCTTTAAGGTTAACCGTCATTTTACCGGTTAGCTTCGCTAACAATATGCGATTTTGTAAGAGTCTAACAATCATTGTACACGTCAATTCTCAATTGTGAATTCGCCTAGCCTTTGTACATGATGCCGCAACATTGAGTTTGAGTTGTTGAGTCGTAAAGCTAATTGTAAAAGAATTGTTCATTGTTTCTGCTGTAAAATACTTTTATTTGATAAAGTAATGCAAAATGTAATATCTCTGTGGAGTACGTATAGCTACTGGTTATTCACATATTCACTGGTTATCACAGTTAGCGCATATTTACTTGAGGGTTTGTCTCGATTCTCTAATGTATGATGATCATTTGATGCCATTGGTTGAGAGTTTATCTGTAATTGAGTGACAGTTCTGTCATTACGTGATAAAGATAATTTAGTGGTCAAATGTCCATGTATTGTCGACTGGTTACTTGTTGACAATGAATGAGGTGACCATAGCCTA
>JAQIWQ010000401.1:0-17468 GCA_034695825.1 Folsomia inoculata | reverse complement strand
CCGACAATGGAAGGGAAAACGGCTCTTGGCGCATCATCACCGGCGAATCCAGCTTTGCACATACCGGAACCATTGTCTACAACCAACGCTGCAACTTCGTCGTCACACATTTTCAATCAGCTGTAAATAAATAGTCAGCATAAATACAAACTTATAATAACTAATTCCCTCCAACTCCACAACCTCATAATTCAAATTCCAAATGTTAAAAGCTGGCTGATCCTACTTTCCAACTATTACTTTCAGAACTTATCACCGAAAACACCAAATTCTTTAAAATCAACATCAACCCAAAGTCATTTAATGTTCAATTCTATCCAACAACCCAACAAACCTTTTTATTCTAATCCGACGAACTTCCCCCTGTCGTGCCTGACCTGCTAAACTCTAATTCCCTGCACTAAACTAAACTATACTATTTTACAATTTTAAAAAACTTACATTTCTTGGTTTGATTTCCACAATAATTTATTAAATCCAATATTATCAGCCCAGATAAGCAAAGACGAAGACACTAGAAAACGACTGATTGAGGAAGGATCAAGTAGAAGTTGAGTAACCGGCAGACAAACACGGAATGAAACGAGGTTGAATGAAAAGGATGAAGAGACTAAACTCACCAAAAAACTCAACAACAACCTCGGCTAAAAAATCCACTGACTGAACCAAGGGGAGGATTCTCCTTCTAGATATTCCCATCCATTTCGTCATCAAGTTTTTCAACTTTATCTAAGTCAACCCTAAACTGTGTTAACCTAACCCTACATTTTCTGGAAATCTAAAAAAAAGTAGCAATTTTACAGAGAAATAATGGATGGAATAATGTAATTTCAGATAACGGAATGAATGACTGTCCCATTGTTGATGTTATGTGGTGGAAATGTACTCTTTTGCTCAAATTCCAAATATGGGCATAGAATTGAAATCTCGAGACCTCATTGGTGGCTGCAGAGATACCGGCAAAATTGGCAAAGGTAACATCCTCCACTATTTATGGTAATACAGTTTTAGGAAATTTTGGAATTTTGGAATTTGCAAGGGTAGATTTGGAATTTATGCTTAAATGATATGATAAAGGGTGAAAGCAGAAAGGTTTGTAGGAAACGCCACTGAAATTGCAGGTTTGACAGCACTTTTACAGGTTGTTTTGTATAAGGACATGTTAGAATGTCCTTTACTTACATGAACAGTTGAGTTATATATTTCATTTCTTAACTATCAGGTTAACTAACTATTCGATTGAAATGTTATATAAGAATAAAGACAATAGATGTACGAGAATACCGTAGAATCTCGGATGAAAATGCTATGCAAATGAACAATGCATTCATATTTGAATATACGACATGCTTTCGTAGGCCGCATGCAATTTTCACATTTCATCTCGTGGTATATTGAAAGTTTTAGAATTTTTGGTTAATTTTTATAAATCAAGTTTAGTATTCTCGTGTGTGAGGTCACGTGTCACGTCATGATAAGAATGAATGAAAGACAAGCATTTATAAGTATTTTCTAATATTATATTACGCAGAGATCACATCATGATTATAATTGAAAACATAGGAGTGCTGCTACTGCTAATAAAGCTCTTTCAATAAGATCCTGCCAACAAGAGATGAGATGGATGAAACAGGATGGTATAAAATGGGAGATGAGCTCAATTAAAAGTTAATTAATCCCATCACTAATTTCCTACCCCTATCAAACCAACCACACAACTACCTCGGTGGCATTTTACATTTTTGAGGTTATTCAGGTTGCCTTACCTCATTTCATTCATTGTTTTTTGTATGCTTAGGTTGGTAATTGTATAACTAAAACATGGTTAATGATACATACTGAGCTAGCTAACGATTGGTAATGTTATGGGTAGGGTTGAAATAAGAGTTTCAACTAATTTTTGCCAAGTTCAAGTACAGATCGTTCATAGTTGTGGTATTGATAAGGCTTCAGGTTTGGTTTGGTCAAGTTTTACCATGTTGACCAAAAGTAATGATACATTTCGTAAATACCTTGCGATGCCGAACTAATTGGAATGGAACAATAAATAGATAAATAGATGATAGCAATAATTAGAGAATTCATTGTTTGTGAAATTATTATTAGTGAAATGTCATTATCGTAAATCATCCAAACATGTTAAAAAATTATCTGAAATGTTAATTATGCGGTGCATTCGGATGAATGCATTCGATCAGAGTTTCTTTAGACTTTGTAGCCTTTTGTTGTGAATAGTTTGTGAAAGTCTATGGCTTTGTGCAGACGATTCGCTCTAATAAAACACTCGTTAATTAGCCCACTGATTGTGAGATTTAGTTGGATGGGTCTATTTTTAGGTGTTACAAAAATTATTGAATGATTGCACTTTCCTGTGGATGCAAGTTCAAATTTATTAAAACGTATAGTTTTCTACAAAAATGTGAAGCTGCACAAGCTTCGAATTTTGTAGGATTACTGTGTATATACTCCATTTTATCCAGGAGATAAAATCCAGAAGGATGAGTATGTGAAATGCTTTTTATGACATGGCTAACAAGGGCGTTAACTTCCTGTCTGTCTACTAGAACAAAAGTAGGGTCAATTTCCTCAAAATTCTCATTTTCCTTAATTGCAATGCCATGATAAAATCTAGCTGAACTGAATCTAGATATGTTATCTTCAAAATGTAGAGTAGGTGTAACATATGGCATTTCGTAAAAAATCGTACCAAAATGGTTCAGAATTCGAACTGAGGGAAAGATCTGCATTTCATCGATCCAGACCAGAGACTTTCACTTGCTGTGGTTGAATGCATGTACATAGTCCAGTGCAGATTTCTTTGCTCCCAAACTCCAACCCCAAACCAGCTCCGCATTGCTTTTTGCTCTACTTTACATTGGATTGCTTTCTCTAGGAGAAACCATGCCCTACGAGGTAGATCTATACTGGCTATTTCGGTGCAGAGAAGCCTTAACAAAGATTTCGGGAAGTGAAAGTGAACGTGCCACTTTGTTTTGTGGTAGGTCAATGCACTTTCTTTAATGGCTTCTACCCCACTGCAACCTCATTCCTATCCCAACTTTAGCTGACAACTAAAACCAAACCATCCGAATTTGGGTCTTTGTATGAATGAGAAAATTACTAGGAAAGAGTATGAGATAAAAGATTATAGAGGAATAAAGATATTTGTACCATGTAAATTGTACTAAATTGGAGATTAGTCATGTCCAATATCTGTAGGTGAGATACAAGTAGTGCAATGATAACGAACGGGTCAATTCATTCACTAGCAAACCAAATTATTGAAAATCTCTTATGATGTCACTGCCTTGCCTGTGTCATAATATGCTCTACGATGTACAAATATAATTTGAAACTCTTGGATTAGACACGTTCTCAGTATTTTAGTACTTTCTCCAAAATGTTGACCAAATTCCATCACGTTTCTGTTTCTGTACTTCCACTTGCCAAATTCGCCAACATTACATTTCAAAGTACATTTCAGTGTAGTCGACATTTGTCACATATTCCCTTGTTGTCTTACAATCATTGAATTCTAATAACTACTACTAATTAAGATAAGTGGTTGATAATATTGATTTAAGATGTTAACCGTGTTGAAGTCCAAGAAGTTTGTCTGAAGGAAGGAAATCGAGAGCATCGCATCATTAAAATTGAGAGTTCATAATGGCAATAAGTCTTTCACAAACAAACATCATGTACCACAAGCATCGTGAAAGTAAACGTATTCCAATGAATACTAACATCAGCATCATTCAAAATTTAATCTCTCCAAATAAAATAAACCTTTTCGTCCTATGCAATGCAGTTTATTTATTTATATTGAACTAATTTATTAAGTTCACTTCATGCCAACTTTTCAATTGAATTGAGGTTTGGGTCAGTCAGCCAGCAGCAGATGATAAGAACATAATCTCTCAAGAAAGATGGACTCAATAAATAGAAACTTGAGACTGACTGATAGCAAAAGAGAACTCACTCACTTTTTATATATTATCTGCACAGGTTTACATTATCATCATGCCTCAATATTGATCTGAGAGTTTGAGGAATGATGAATTCATGAAATGAATGCCAAAAAATTGTGCAGAAAATAGCACATTTTATGAAAAGGTTAATTTGGAAACTGACTATGACTCATGAATCTATTGATGCATCGGGATCGGGCTGAGTTCCATTCCATGCTGAAGTGACCCTATAGCCGTCCAGTCATAAGGAAAGTTATAAATTGAGACATCGTATTTTGAACGGCGTTGACTCATTTGTTTATGACTAGTTTATGCTTATTGGAAACACAGAAAATACAAAACAAACGTCAATATCATTACCAAATTCTTATGCAAACACATGACCAATGGCCATAACAATGTGTCACACATTTGATGCGGTATTACTTACACGGGCAACACTGCACTGCATCAGTTAACGGTCACGGTCATGATTTTTATGATATATTGCTCAGAATGGTTAATTAAGCAATCATTAAATATTTATAGCGTGCGCATTAAATTGTAGTTAGCAATTTCTTGTTGAATCTACCTTGTTTGACTTTCGTCATACAATTGATTCTGCAGAGTGGATTACAATGAAGTTAGGCATTTACGATATGGCAGATGGAAACCGTGCATCATCAGGCAGACATCGAGGTTATAGGGGTGGGGTGGGGTGTGTCCACATAACCATGCACATGTCAAACTAGCAAAACTGAAACAAATTAAATTGAAACGGATGAAATGATGAACATGCTGATGTCATCCTCATTATTTCCACTGGATAAACATTAATAGCGTCATCCATTCCAACCATGTGCCACTTTTCATGAGTTGACTTGTGTGTTCTTGACATAATATTTATACATATTTCACTCTGCCAAGCTAATTCATATGCCATTTGCTTGCTTGTCTACTACTTTCATCCAAAGCTTTTTATCCTCCATTTATTCATCAAACAACAACATCCCCAACCAAAAACAATTCCAGATGCTCCTTTTACTATTCCATGAGATCATCATTCATATCAATCATCATCATCATGCATCATCGCCTGCGTGAGTGAGAGTACCGTTGTTCCTGTCCGTTAGGCGTCCGTCTCGCATAATATTCGACGTTATGAAAAGGGTCGTATATGGACTTTTATACGTGTACCCCCTCCTTTATGTTTTACTGTACTATAATATTATAGGAAAAGACAAACAGAACAGAAATTGAAGATGGGATCGATAATTTCATTTCAATCCATTTCCAAACAGAATTCTTAAAACCCAAATGCAATGCAATGCAAATCATATCAAGAAAACTATTCCTCGTCTCAATTTTCTCGGTCTTTATACAATTAATGTCTCATATATTCTCATCCGCATCACCTAATCTCAGGTTTGTGCCTCTAAGATAATCCTCAAACAATAAAAGTAAGGCCTGCTCTCTCTGCCGGCTAATATTTGGAGCAGATCCTTCTGCGGGAGTTTAATAATGCCCGAAATCTCTCATCTCCACTTACTTTCGATGCTTTTTTACTACCACTTACAAAGTATTATAACAACTAAAGGCTGCTTTTACTTACTCTTGTTTGTTTACATATCCCACTTCAATATATTGACATTTTCACACTTTTTTTTGCTATTTTGCTTCAACTATTATATTTTTATTCCTATAATTATTAGTTGCGCCTACATTGTCGGTGTGGGTGTTTGTCATTATTTGGGGCTCAAATCCCCCAAAGTCACACCAAGACACCAGCCTACCAACCAAACTGGAAAAAACTCTATAAATGCAAAGATTTAGTACTTTAGATAAGGATTCCGTCACAAATGTAAACATTGTTAAAACGGTAAGTAACATTGGCTCTTAATAATTGTATATCAAGTGGCTTAAAAATATCAACTTGTCAAAAAATGTCAAATTCAATCAAAGGGACCGTCCTTTGTACGTAGTAAATTCAAGTGGAGTTTAATATGTTGATAAATATTGATGATTGATTGACAGACAGGATTTAATTTGTGATATTGGCACTTGGATAGAGATGCATTTAGTACTTACAATAGTAAATGAGATATTTTTGATAAATTAATCGATAGTTTACATTTCATGTGGTGATAATATGTCAAATTGACGAGATATGCATGAAAAATGATTGTAGTTTAGAGAATGCAGCATTTGAGTTGTGAATTTGATTGATCTATAATACTTACATCAAGTAGGTATAATAGTTAGGTAGAGAGGGATCGTATGACATTTTTCAGTAACAAAGTGATTATCGGTTAATTTGTATCAATCAACTGAATTAATTTGTTTACTATTTGTTTGTTCACACTAGCAGCAATGAAGACAGAAGTCTGTCGAGGTGAGCAGTCGGGTAAAAGAAGATGCAGGGGTCCATTACCCCCCAACAACATTAGCAGTAACGAAGAAGAAAAGTTGGAAGACTTTTTAACTTGTAGGACGAAGAATAAGAAATGTTTAGCTCGAATGGAAAACCGTACTGAAGGAACAGCCGACACCAGTTTTTTAATTCGGGATATTTTGATAAGAAGAAATAACAAAATTAATAATTTAAGTCGAAAGAACCTCCCTACTGTTACTGTTGTAATAGGGAGGAAGGTACGGTGATGGCAGGTAATTAATACAACACATGTAAGAAATTAATTCTCAAAATCATTAACAATTTTGACATTTGCAGATAATTCTGACATCACCCTTCCTCCCCCTGACCCTCCCGACCCCGACTTGAACACTCCGAATCAAAGTCATAGTCAAAGCCAATCATATTCTACCTCTACCACAATAATAATGGCTGATAGTTCTACTGCTGCAGGTATTTTATTTAATAGTTTGGAGATTAACGACACTTGGGTATTGAAACTTTATTTATAAAAGTTTTGTTATTTTGTAGAACACCTATCATCATCTCCAAATTCCTCTTCGTCAACTCCACCTTGGGTAATCTGGTCGAGGGGTCTTAATAATTTACTTGATGATCCGCAAGGTAGGATCCATAATAAATTCAAAGTGACACAAGAATGAGAAAAGGAGAAATCAAGATGTAACATTTGCAGGGCAAGACTTATTTAAGACCTATTTAGAAGATGAAGGATGTTATCTTCAACTTACCTTCCTTTGGGCAATTTGTGGATTAAAACAAAGTACAGTTTAATAATAATAGGAAATATTACTGGTTCAAACTCTCACAAAAACTGAACATTTACAAACTTTTTATATTTTTCCGACAGCCATAAATGATCCTCCAAAGATTCCAGATTTGATTAGAAAAATCTATCGTGTTTTTATACCAAATTTAATCGGTAAGGTGTATTTTACTCTCCCAATATTGTAAACTAATGTACAACCATCAAAAAAACTCGTTTTTTGTAATTTTTTAGGCCTTACGGATTCAACAAGATCAGGTATTATATAATTAAATTAGTCTAATTAGTTATAATCAGAGATTACATATATACTTTAGTTTCATATTATTTAGTAATTTATTACCAAAGTGTTTGTAAAAAGTATATATGTAAATTAATAAATGGTTTTCGTTGTAAATTTCCTCAGAACTCGCTCAAGCGATTGTTGACGGAAGATTTACTGAAATTGAAATATTTTACAAAGCCGAAAACGAAGTCTTAACCCACATGAAAGAGAATCTATATCCGAATTTTTTGAAAAGGTAAAATGAAAAAAATAGTTTTACTTCAAGACTTATAACTAAGTTTTTTTTAACTTTTTTAACAGTGAAATCTACCTCTCAGCTTGTAATGGAGAAGACTCTTCTTCAGGAAGTGGGTCTGGTCGAGAAAGAAGACAATCTGAAGGAGACGAGTCTGTGGTTTCTGCTGCAGATGGAGAACATGACCACATGAAATTTTCTCACTCTCCACCACCTGCTATTGATCCCTTGACGGGGATGAAAGCTGGTCTGACATCACCTACAAGTCTCCCATTTGAAAGTGTTCAACAAATCCTTGCACCCAATCCCAATCAGCTACAAACCGTCCATGAAGATAAAGAGCTTAGTATGGCTGCTGCTTCACAAATTACTCATTCGAAATCAAAGAAACATTTCGGTTTAACCAAAGAAGGTATGTCAACAATGTATAAATCAACTTAGTTAACCTAGAGAAGAAAAAGGTTATTAATTTTTTCCAGCACTTATGGCTACTGAATTTCAACGCGCAACTGAGTTTCAAGGAAAAGTTCGAAAAAGTGATGCCGGGCCGAGGTAACACACCGAGTAATCATAATCGTCAATTGTAACTTAATTTTGCATTGGTTCACATTTAGTATAAACTACTTCGTTAAACATCCATATCATGCATCGTATTCATCGTACAACCCAGGTAATAAAATTATTCTGAAATAATATAATAAAGTTTCGTAATAAAATTACCTAGAGGAGAAATTAAGTGAAATTTTATCACCGTTTTGTTTTTTTCTTTGACTACAGTGTCCCGTGTGGATTCTGAAATTCAATCAATGAGCTCAGATGCAATGACAGATGATGGCGGCACAAGTGCTAGTCGTCGTCATCACGGGCACAGTGAACAAAGAAGACATGATGACCGCTCGTCTCACCGTAGTCATTGCCGTGGTAGTGGCGATCATGGCCAACAACAACAACGCCACTCTCACCCTGTTGAAAAGAGTCGTCGGCATTTATCTGGGATGCCTACTGGTGCTCCATTAAATAATATTGATGACCTAAAACAGCTTCCTAAGGAATTACAAATATTTAACAAATCTCGCCCTCCGGGTCATCCAGATGCAGAGGTAAACATATGTTAACGTATATTGGAATTAAATTCATGAGGCTTGAAGCGTTATCCAATAATGATGTGTGTAACTTTATCTTTGCAGAAAGATCCAGCTGGATTTGCTGGTGTCATAATGGAAAAGTTACATAATATTATAGTTATGGAGGAGCAACGGGAGAATGTGGTGAACTACAAAGACATCTTGGCCCAAGCAATTAGCAAAATTCACTCTCAAGAAGAATCACCAAGTGATATTATTGGTATGACCAAACTTTAGAATTAGGTATTATCAATGCATTGCAAATTCAATATAACATTGTTTTACCTTTTTATATTTAGATATGCATTTCACCCGTGTAACACACTTGTCTGACGTAACTCCAAAATCCAAATCACCTAAACTAAGATCACCAACTGTTGGTCGTAGGCGTGGGCCGCTTCCTCCGGCTCCCCCTGTATATCCCGTCCCAACTAGAAGGCGTGAAAGGGTACAAAATGGGCCCACTGTTATTCAAAACTCTGCATATATACAGCAAATGTTTTAATAGACGGTTTTTTTATTGTTGCAGGATTTCATTCAATCTACATTTTCTGTTGACTCTGGGAATGTCCCAGATTCAGAATCGTTGGCACAGGATGAGTCCCGCGGTATACCAAAATCACGTAGCATACCGTACGAATTAAGAGGTCAACAGGATTTCCGACGACGTAAGTTTGTTGAATTTGATCCGCTGATTTTACAGTAGTACGAATATTAATTTTAATTTAGCACCACCCGTGCCATTTGGGTCAAATCCCCGAGGGTACCACCACCCCCACCCACCGAGAGGGTTTCTCGGAAAAGTGCCATTAGGAATGTTTAAAAAACCTTCATCTATGGAATTCATTGATTCTGGAATTTCTACTGTGTCTGGACAGTCAACCAACCTGATGCCCCCACCTTCCACTCAACAACAGCATGCCGCTTATGCCGGAGGTCCAATTCCGGACAGAAGGTAAGGACATGCATATTTTTATATGTGAATTAGATTAATATTTTATATTTATTGAAATAGAATACATGATTGGGTTGCTCAATCTCATAGTGACTCTTTTGGTTTGTCAATGGGCTTTGCACAATCCCAAAGGTACGGCATTTTGTCTATATGATGGATCTTAGGTGATGTGATTTTTATTAATTTATTATGTAATTTTTTAGAAGGATGCGAAAACCTAATCCTCCTGAACTCGAGGTAAAAATTCAAAACTTTGAATAATTGAATAGGTACGATAATTTAAACTTTGAATAATTGGACAGGATGTACGTGAGAAGCTAGTTCAAACATTGGATCTACATTCTTCCTCAAGACCTCCCCCACGACATTCACCTCCATCCTCCGGATCCTCCGAAACTGTCACAGAGTCGATGAATTCAAATTGTGTGCATGCTCTCGTGAGTTATGACGATAATCGAGGTAATAGCTTCAAAAATTTCTATTTCAATTTTGGCTGCTTACTCATAATGTGAGCAATCAACTACTAATATTTTTAAACAATTTTGAACAATAATGTTCATTACTCTGTCGAGGAGGAATTACCTACTTATAGATTAATCTATTTGTGTTTTCTTAGATGTACCCTATATACTCAAGATTCCAAGATTGTATGATGGAAACGAAAAACCTGGAACTGGAAGTAGAGTTACACTAGCAGCTTTGAAAGAACGGCTTCCTCGTCAAGGCCAGTTTCGCTATTTCTTTAGGACAGAATGTCTAGGTAAGTACTGAGCAATGATGAATGAAATAAAATAACCCCTTGAATGCAACGACCCTTTATTTCTCATTTTGTCTAGAATTGGGGTCTACGGTGGTTCAGGAAGAAATATCCAACAATTACCAAGTGCGTACTTTTTATATCTGAATTTTAGACCTGAAAATGAAGCATTGCTCAAACATATTTTTTTATTAGGAATTGCCAATGTTGAATGGAAAAATATTTGCTCACCTGAAAGCAATTCCTGGACCGGGATCCCAAATATAAATTGTTCAATTTTAATTTATTGCTAAAAGTCATGACCTACCTCCTTCCATATCAAGGACTTGTTGACCTTGCTGATACTTCCGTTTGGGATATCTAAAACGAACGACATCGAAACGACTGAACAGACTCAGCAGATTTTCTTCTTCCGTATTTCTGTTGTAAAATGTGAAACGACAATCCGCATGATATACCTCGACCTTAATTAATCTACCTAAATCTTAATAACTGCAACTACATAATATTTTCATGTACAACACTACTGAAATTACACAGGTACCCACTATATTTATATTCCTACTTATATAGACTAGCCTAATTGTCTTTTTTAAATGTTTTAATGTTTGTTCATAAAATTACGTAGTGATTCTCGAAAGATTTCAAACTAATTATATCCTAGCCTTGTTTTGTATGTTATGCATGAAGTTTCCCATGTACTTTATGTAATTTTTTACTTTAAAAGGTTTCGTGCATTTAATTTATTTATACATTGCTTGAAACAGCATAGCCAAAATGTCAAGTACTAATTTTTTAACACAAAACGTCCTATATACTTAATTCTTTGTACCACAGGTTCCTCCTCTCACGTTATTTATTAATATGTTGACGAACAATCGTATATCACTTTTGTTGAAATTAGTTAGTTTTATTTACCATTTGTATTAAACAGTTTTAGAATTCAAATTCAAGATAAATAAAAACGAATGAGAACAACTCATTTCGTCATTTCATACAAAACCATTTGTTCTTAAAGCGACATTTTTTGTAGACACGACTGCCCTTAATCACAATCCTTACTCTGACATTTAAAATCAAATTCAAGGATTTATCAAGGTATGCATTAGTATTTCTTTGTTCTGTCGAGGTCTCACTTTCACTCTGTGGCATTCTGACCCAGAGAGAGACACATCAGTAGACCTTCCGTAATCCGTATTTATACATTATAATCTCTATCCTATATAGTACATACCAGTTGACCTTGTCTTGTTATGTTGTAAACTGTTTGTTTATGACCCCGAACCGTACCTATTTTAGGATTCAGTCTTGACAATTACCTAGAAAAATGCTACTATGCACCTTAACCCTGACCACTTGGTTTATTTTTACCCAACCAACTCATCCCTGATTCTTTAACGAAAATGCTACCCATCATCCTTTCAGTTCCTTCCGGGTCCAGGGAGCGTGCAGTCCCACTCTTGTTCAAGTTTTCTTGCCCCAGCCTTCAAAATGCGTACTTTGTTGTTAAAGCTTATACAATTTTTTATGGTGATTGGAGTGACAATCGGAGCAACTATTTGCTATCCAATTTTATTAATTGGATCATTCTTCTGGTTCAAATTGGCAGTTTTCTTTAGCACCTTAAACTCAAAGACTTTAAAAGGACCTGTTAAAGGCATCGAAACATTTCTTGCTCCAGATAAACTCTTCAAGAAGCCAAACGCTACGTTGATACATTTAGCAATTTTGGAGAGTACACCAGAGTCGAAAATCGTCTCAAAACACCTCCAAGCTATATACAATCTGCCTCATGAAAAGGATGTTCGGAAATACGCAAAATTGGGATTTTCTCTCGAACCTTGGTGGGGTTATCTGTTTTGGAAGGAGATTGATAATTTCAGAATAGAAGACCAAATTCAATTCGTCCATAACAAGGAATTGGATTGTAACAGCGTGTCTCAATTTGTTGAAGAAATTATCCGAAAGCCATTCAAGAAAGGAAGGTATTTATTATGAAATTATTGTTTATTTGGCATTTATCAAGAAAAAGCTTGCAATGGGATATTTTCAGACCTCTTTGGGAAGTTTTTGTGGTGACAAAGTGTTCTGCAATGGCGTCCCAGGACGAACGACGAGGGACAAAGTGTTTCATCATATTCAGAGTAAGTTTAGATTAGATTAAATCTAATTTATTAATGATTATGTTTTTAAACACAGACTCATCACCTGCTTCTTGATGGGATGGTAAGGACATATGTAAATATTTTTATATGTGAAACAGATTTAATAGTTGTTCCCTTATTTTATTTAGTCCCTTATAAAACTTTGGTATACGGCAGACGCATTGGGGGATGACAAATTTGCAGAAACAATCCCACCAACACCAATCCCATTCACGTATGGAACCTCCAATTCTTTGGAAGCAGCCGAAGCAGGAAGGAACTTTTGGCAAAGATGTTCTGCATGGTAAGAATCGTTAATATGGTTGCGTTTTGCGTTTCATCCCAAAATTTTATCTGAGTTAACGGCTTTGCTTTCCTTATAATTGAATTATGGAAACCTGAATTTCACAGCTTTCTCCAGTTTCACTTTCTTTTTCATTTCACAGATTAATTTATCATATTTTACTCTATTATTTTTCAGGTTGAACATATTTTACCGATCTCCATACATGGGGAATAAATATATTTATTATACGAAATGGGATGATAACATACTTACTAAAAATTACAAAGAATTCAGTGGGAATTGGTGGTGTTCTGGAGTGAATAAGATTCATTTCGAGAAATATCGACAACCCCTCAGGTGCGTTCTATCTATTAATCAAATGACACCACTCCATTTCATGCAAAATTCAGTGTATAATATATTTCATAGTCATGTCTCTTGTAGGGATCTGAAGTTTTCATTAACACATGCGCTTCTAGTAAGTACTTCCTTAAACTTGCTAACTTAACCTTGTTAAACTTGAATTAACTAAATTAACCTTTTGTTGTTTGAAAAATAGGTGGGGTATACCAGAGGGCTTAAAAAGTTTGTTGCAGAAAATTATGGGATGCACAATATTCCTGATTCTGTGCATATTTTGGGTTCGATTCCGAGGCCGAATTATCCACTTGATGAAGCCCTTACTAATCATTGGTACCCTTTGTTTTGACGGTAGAATAACATGAAACTTTATTATGATTAAGAGTTATCATTGACTTTCTGCAGGGCAGTTATGCGGTACAAGGCAGAGTTGACCTGCGAGAGTCTGGTAGGACAATTGGAACATTCCAGAACAGAATACCGAAGAGCTGTACATGATATAATTCCGGAATCATTTGTACAAAATCATACACAGGGAATGAATTATACTCCGTACAAATTGTAAGTGTTTGAAACAGTGTTGTTTGTAATCAGGAATTTGCTACTAGATGCTTTAATTACAGGTATGATTTACTTTGGGACACTTCAAAATCTGGGACATTGTCCTTGTCGAATATACCTGGGCCGAAAACTTGTCAAAAAATGTTTGGCATCTCAGTAACCGATAGAGCAGTTTGGTTGCCTTTGACAAGGCATAATAGTGGTGAGATGTTTGTGTCTGACAAATATTTTTGCAAAACCAAAATTGGTAAAGTTGCATCAAGTTTCGTAAAACATTTCAGGAATTGGACTATTGTTATTGACCTACAATGGATGGGGGACGATCTCTTTAACCGCAGACTCTGCATGCATCAAGAATCGGAAACTCTTTAACCGTTTGAACAAAGCCATTATAGAAGAGATGCAATTTGTACTGGATGAGGTACTGATGTTGAGAATACCGATTGAGCAACATGATAAATGTAATTTGCTGGACATCAAAAATTTACCGGAAACTGAGCTACATGAGATTAAAGTTGTATGACATATTTTCACCATTTCTTAAAACTGGTCAGCTGTACATTCATACGGTTACTGTGTGTTTTCTTTAACACAATTCGTTACATAGTTGTTGTAACTTGTAGGTGTGAAGTAGCATCTAAATAAAATTTGCAAATTGTTCTATTTACATTTGGACTAGTTCATGAAATGATTTGGCATATTACTGCTGAACTGACACCATACCGTGACAAGCATAATGCACCATAGGACTTTTTTTGCGGTCTTAATTTTAGTGATATCTGTGTTTTCTGAAGCAGAAATTTCACCGTTGCACGAAACTGATAAATTCTATTGGGAATGGGACAAAAACTTAAACTCAGCAATGGATAAACTTGGAATTACACCCACCGATTTGCGTAAGGTTTCTTTTTTTCAAAGCCGTCATTTCAAATAATTTCTACCTCTGATATCAAGGAGATAATATAATAAATAAATTTCTTAGATGACATCATACATCAAGTACGGTCCGGTTTGTACAAAACTTTCTTCGACTTTCTTCGGTCTACTGGGAATATGGGCATGCCCGAAGGAAATGCAATTTCCGTAGATAAACAAGACTTTCTGGGTCACGATTTACCTCCAAATGCGGACTACATCATTTTGAAGGGGATACGAAGGATGTGGAAATATGGAAAGTGGGGACTACAATTTCTTATACTGATGGGACTCATAATAATGCCACAGATCGGAATTGCATTGGCTGCGTCGATGATTCCCGTAATTTTTGCAGCGGTGTGGTTACCACCGAACGTTGATCCCGAAGCCGTTTAGGGTATAAGGTGTATTTGTACAACTTAGAATTACTGTAAATGACATCAAAGCCTGGTCTTTCATTATTATTTCCATAATGTTTCGTACTCTTAATCCTATGAAATAGTTTATGTTTAGTCCCACGTTTCCCACACGAATAGTACGTTCATTGTAATACGTCTGACAGTCTAAAATTAGCATCATCAACCTGAAATAAACATGGATCTGGGTTGGGTATGGGTTTTAGTTGTCCATTCATTTTAGCAAACTTTAGAATAGTTGTACATATCGCAAAAAGAAAGGTTTGCAATATTGCAAAACACCACCCTGTGGATATGCCTAGGCTGCGAACATAAACTTTTTGCATCGTTTGCGTAGCCAAGTTTTCGAGCATCATTCGATATTGTGGTACGGAAGTAAAGGAAGTAGATAAGTATATACTCGACAATACTGATGCATGTCATGTCTATGTATGTCTCCCCCTAGACCCAATTTCATAGATTTCATTTCAATCTCATATCGAAAACTAGTCAAAGCTTTAAAGTGATAACAATTGCTAACTTTGATTTAACACCGAAATCATAAGATTACTGCAAAATGCCGTTGGTGATTAAAGAGAAACAGCTATTGATTGGCTTTCTTGCCTTGCTAGTTATACTTGCTGTCCTATTTTTGTGGATAAAAGTACAGAAGCATGGAGACGAAATTGATTGGGACTATAATGACAGCAGCAGTAGTTCAAGTTCTAGTGAAGAAGATTCGTCAATGACTACACCGAAGCCACCCGCATGTGTCGATTCATCGCCGGAAACGTCTACAGAAGAGACTGGACTCACGACACCAGATCCAGATCCGGATACTGGAGAAGTTGATGATTGATTGAGGTTGGTTGTACAATCTGAATATTAAACATCAAAATATAATGCATAAATGGTGCTTATAGGTGGCCGAAACTCATTCATGAACGAGGTTTGAAAGGATGAATACATCGAATTATTGAAGAATTCAATTCAACAAATCAATTCGTTGCCATCAAGGAGAATTTCAATTTAAGTTTTCAGAAATAGTTATTAAAAATTTTAAGCCTGTGAATTTATTACCCTTCACAATTAATCGAATTTTCACTTGTTAATTCAAAATCTATTAATTCTCCATCCAAGCAAAGAAAGGATGATAGTTAACATGTTTTTTTTATTTCTTAAAAGATCAAAAAGACAATCACAATCGCAATTTTACTGGACATGGCAGTAAATAAGTGTAATAAATTGACCGTTCAAAGTTACGCAGCTACTCTTATCCCATATTCATTTCACTAATTAAATATTTAATGCCCCAAATGATAACAATATAACGCATCAATGTATACTTCCCAGTACCACCAAGCTTGGCATTCATCTGGATGACCATCTTCCGCGTTGGTCTTCGACACTGCGAGGGAACTGAAATGGTATTTAAGTAAATATTTAATGCCCTGAATGAAGACAATATAACGCAAAAATGAATACTTACCAGTACCACCAAGCTTGGCATTCATCTGGATGACCATGATGATGAGTTGGTCTTTGACACTGACAGGGAACTGAAATGGAATATTGAATTAAATGTTTAATGCCCCGAATGATGACAATATAACGCAACAATGTATACTTACCAGGACCAACTTGCTTGACATTCATCTGGATGAACCTGAAGGGCCCTGATAGAGTTGGTCTTTGAGACTGACAGGGAACTGAACTGAAATGTTTAATAAATAATGTCCCGAATGATGACAATACAGCGCAAAAATGTACACTTACAAGTACCACCAAGCTTGGTATTCATCTGGATGACCATCTTCCGCGTTGGTCTTCGACACTGCGAGGGAACTGAAATGGAATATTGAATTAAATATTTAATGCCCTGAATGATGACAATATAACGTAAAAATGAATACTTACCAGTACCACCAAGCTTGGCGTTCATCTGGATAACCCTGATCCGATGATCGTTGGCACTGACAGGGAACTGAAGTCGAATATTGAATTTAATGCCCCGAATGGTGACAATATAACGCAAAAATGTATACTTACCAGTACCACCAAGCTTGGCGTTCATCTGAATGACCATGATGATGAGTTGGTCTTTGACACTGACAGGGAACCCAAATGGAATATTTAATTGAATCTTTAATGCCCTGAATGATGACAAGAAAGCGCAAAAATGTATAGTTACCAGTACCACCAAGCTTGGCGTTCATCTGGAGGACCCTGATCCGATGATCGTTGACACTGACAGGGAACTGGAATGGAATATTTAATTAAATATTTAATGCCCCAAATGATGACAATAT
>JAQIWQ010000400.1:0-17472 GCA_034695825.1 Folsomia inoculata | reverse complement strand
GCGATTGAGGGCGGTCAAGGAGGTTCATGGGCATCATATAGAACAGACCAAAAAAATTCATCGACGGAAACTAAAATTTTAGGTGAGTTCTTAGATCGATTTTTTCAATCGTGCGGACCCTCTGTACTATTATACCGACAGCCCTATACGATTCATTATCAATTTATTCATGTAAGTATCAACCAAAGGAACAGTCATCCAATATAATCAAGTCTGAGATCGACAAAAACAATTACAGCATATACTCCACACGCCTACCATAAATACACAACGGAATGAAGCTAATATTCAAAACTCAACAAATTGGCAATTCTTGCAATCTTTACCTCTTTCTATATGTCAAATATTTCTAGGTAATTTTAATTACACTCCGTTCCTAATCTACCCACTCATACTTTGTAAGTGCATTCCCTAACAGTCAAGATGGTCAAATGTTATTCAATCATAAAGAATGCAGAAATACAATCTTTGAGAATCACAAGGAAAGGCACCTCCATCCAACCTATTTTGTTTGCAGTAATTGTAATAAACTAAACACAAACACGCAGGTATTATTGGCTGTAATGACCGAAATGAGATTTCTACTGTTCAGATTTCTAACGATCCCTACTATTACAGCTGGGTGTTCCAAATAAATCAGTCTAATAATCAAGTTACTAAGTTCTAATTTTATGGCTACTTTGATAAATTAATCGGACTTTATACGGGATTTTTCATGAGGTATAGCATTCCCATTCTCAGTAGTATGACGATCGGAGCCACCAAGTTTTATTATAATCCACTTTAGCAACGGGGCGTATGCTGGGAAAGCTCCAAATATTAGGAGTCCGCTGTAGTAAATATAACATTTAATACTTGTAATATAATATTTAGAATATATTGTATGTAATTTACCTGTAATAGAGATCTTTATAAATCGGCCCCCAATTTCTGTACTTCAACAAGGTAAATGGGATCAAGCAGAATCCAAAGTAGCACATAACAAAAATCTTAAGTAAAACCACATTGATCCAAAATCCAACCCGTGAATGATGCCATCGCATCAGTGCTGGACTTTTTCTGATTATTGACTCGAGCTGTAAAATTGAAGGACTAAATTAAATTATGTCAACTATCAAAAGCAACTAAAATATGGTTGAAGGGTGTACCTGTTTCTCAGCATTCATAATGAGAAATTCCATGAAAAAACACACATAGTATCCTGAAATAAAACAAGAAATAAAATACATCGTCCTCAAAAACTGAATTGAACAAGGTTTACCGGAATGAAGTCCGTGCCAAACAGCCAAGAATACTGATTCAAGATAAAAATAAAATAAAATAAATATAAATATACAATTTTATATAAAATATAAAATATATTAGCTTACTTAGGGCTGCACTCTGGGAGATTTGACGATTTCCCAAGAATTTTAACCGTTTGTACACATTTCTACAACAGATATAACACATTAACAGACGAGTCGGGGTTGGATTTAATGCAACAAATAAGTCAGTAATATAGTTCAATTCTTACTGAGCAATCCAGGTGTTGGTACACTTGTTAAAGGATCCAACCATATGTCCGAATTTATACGATTTTTCAAACAAATACACATCAATGTTTTCGCAACCAGTCCACTGTATTTCATTATTAGCATTCTTTCCGTTGTAGGAGATTCCTTTAATTTATAATTATTACATTAAAATTACGATAATTCGTGCAGTTTAGATGCGATCCATCATACCGGAGTATATACAACTGCCTTCCGCGACGAGCCAACAGCTCACGTATTTGTAAACAACAATTTTCCCATAAAGTCCCACTATTAGCATTTTATAGACGTAATTGAGATTCTACAACAAAAGATTTGATTATTATTATTATTAATTTCAAATCATAGTTTAGTAACAAACCTTGAAAGTTGGAGAAAATAAGAGTGCCGAATTCACATAACTATTTCCAAACTGATATACTCCCACATAGAACAATCCAATTGTAAGTCTCTTCATAGCGGGCCAAATACTAACGAGAGGTTTTCCATTCTGCAAAAAAATGCAAGTGATATAGTATAAACCCAATTAAAAATCGAGTGACATTTAAAAAAACGTCAATTTCTTACCTCGCTAAACTTCCCTTCGACAAAATCCAAATACCGTCGCATCGGGTACTGAGGACCAATCATAAAGCTTCCAGGGTAAAAAATGTGTGCCGTTGACTCCAGAATTGACGGCATTGTTTTCAAGGCTTGCTGTTTTTGATCTTTAGACAAATCATCCTACAGGATTAACACATAATTTATGCAAGTATATTGTACTAAAATACAGTTTCCTTTGGACAAATACTTACGAAACTGCGGTGACCATCGTATACGTCAAATGCTTCATAGAAATACAAAGAAACAATAAATAAGAAGTTACACACTGGCCCAATGAAATGAATAATGAATCCTGTGATTTTTCTGTGAAATCATGTGAGGCATCTTACCTTGTCCAATCAATCTTAATGTCAGGACGCAGTGAGGAATAGTCCATTTGATGTCATACTTTTCACTTTCAGAAACAAAATATTCTACAAGAATTGAATTAATAATTATTATTAATTTCATATTAGTCTAATTATTATTAAACGAATAACTAAATTCAACGGTGTCGTACCTGCCAATAGATAACCCATCTGAAACACGAATGCAAATACAACGGAAAACAAAGTTCCACGAGATGCCCACACCACAACATATTGAATCAGAATACAGACGTACGCGTGTAGAAGCTGCCAACCTGAAAGTATAATGTATTTACATAATGTCCTCTACATTATATTAATCAACAACAAAATAACTCAACTCACCATAATTGAAGTACCCAATATATGATCCACACAATATAAAAAGAATGTGTTGTAAATTATAATACTTTCCATATAAGAATCTTCTGTGCACAAAAGCCATTGGGTATGCTATAAGTAAATTGAAAACATTAGTCTTGAAATTATTTTAAAAAGTCGAGATATTATAACTTTTTACCCATTAAAAGCGAAATAAGAAGGCGAAGTGCTGCACCTGGTGCACCAATATAAGCCCCCAAAGCGTCCACCCAGTCTCCTTCACCAGCCATGATTTCTGGATTTGCAGACGAAAGTTAATTTAAACCATGCACTTTGATAGTGAAACTCTGAAATTCAGTCTAGTCTGAAAAAATAAGAAAATAACAAAATTATGATTTATTCCATTGAAGTGAGCACTTCACTGATTACAAGTCTGCATGCATACTGATGATTGACTAATGTCAATATGACATGCACGCAATTTGTTAAACTTTGCGACAAACATCCTATTTAATTCCAATCAATTTATCTGCGTTCTCTGAATGAAAGCTTGTTCTTCATTTACACATTTTAGATTACTGACACTGCAAAAAAATCAATATATGGCTTAAAAACAGCATATATGCACTGAACGTAAAAGTATAAAAAATGCTATCCCAGCAGTCGAATAAAATTCAAGTTTGTATTTACGCAGTAAATAAATAAGCCCAAAAATAAACAGCAATCAAACCCTATAGTATTGATTGACAGAAGGGCATTCACATTATTGATTTCGACATCAGGTTCTTGTCTATATTCGAAATATGGTGAGGTACATGCACAATCTCTTGCATTCATTCATAAAATATCGAGGTATGTTTACTCTTATGAATAAATGATATAATATTTAAGCAGATCTACCCACCCACACCCTACCTACAATACATGGTCAGTTAATGGAAAACATCAGCCATGAATGAAGCCAAAATTGTGGTGACTCTTGATTTTATAAAAATGCATAGCGGAATAATATTAGACAGAATCATATATGTAGAGTATTTTAATTCAGGACTCGTGAAATTTTCATGATGAAACAAATATATATCAAATTACATACCCAATCAATATATTTACTCTACCTACTTGTTAATAATATGTAATTAATATTTATGACTTCAATAAACTGTCGTTAACCTTTGTCTGGTGTGGTAAATAGACGTTACGTTAAAGCTTCGACTTGTTTCACTGAATGAACTGAAGAATTGCATACAGACAGACAGGATCGTTAATTTAAGAGAGTAATGAAACTTCTCCGAAATCTCAGAATGCGATTGAACTTTACAACTTAAACTTTGACACAGTGATTACCACTTAATTTCTACAATTCAAGAATAACGAAAGTAGTAAAAAATGCACAGAAGAGAAGATAATTGCGCACGGCAATCTATCCTGTTCATGAATATTTAACAAGATACTAGAAATACATATATGGCATTCTGGGAAAACTCATTCTCGTTTTCATTGCTTCATTCACTCATTACAATCATCATCACTACACCAATTATACCACCATCAGTTTATCTTACTATCAACATGTTTAGTATATTATTACACACAATAGTACCTACTTTATGTATATCTTCGTTACAGTTCAAAGTAAAATCATTCAAGATAAAAAAAACTCATTGCCATTTGGTGGTATTTAAGGTGGACTAGTTTTTCCTTGTATCATTTTACTCATATTCTGGTCTGGTAGCGTCGTATCAATTACAGTTCGGTTCCAAGGTAGGTGGCATAATGGCATGACAAACTAATATGCGAACCAATAACCAATAACTAATTATTAGTGATAGTGATGTTTTAGGTATTGTAATATTTATGGCTGATTGAAAAAGAATTTATCCAAACCCACCTTTCTTTAATTATAATTAATCCCATCCATAATGAATTAAGAATCCATTACAATAATGCTCAAATTGTCGCCTCATTCTATCCTTATCAATATCATTAAATAATACTCATTTATCAAACATAAATTATGATAATGAATCATTAATACTGATATAAATTATTACTGATATAGTTATAACATACCATGAAATGAAATGATTCTCTTTTATAAGGGGTAACAAAAAAAGAAAGTGTCAGATTTCCCATCTCATTTTATCGTTTTGGCGGCATAATTTGAAAATCGAAATCTACATCATTCGATGAAGAATTTAATGGTGTACTGTAAACAAAAAACAGAATTTGATTATATTTACTCGCTGCGAAATGAGACAAAAAATTCAGAAGTAGTTTCAAAACGCGTTTGCCAAGAGCATGAAAATGAGTTTGGTTGTGACCGAAAAAAAATCGCGACCACTTTATAAGTGAACGAATGCACCGGACATCAATTAATCGTATACTAGATAGGTATGAGGAACGTGAAAATGCAGATCATTAAAAACCTCAAGGCCGTCATGCCATCCTGGCGACAAAGAAGTGGTGAAAGGTGTGGAGAAAGCATTTATTAGCAACCCCAACGTATCGGAGAGAGCTGTGGCCACAAAACTAGGTTTGTCCCAACAGCATGTACACCATATTAAAGCTAAGAAGTTGGGCTTCAAATCTTACAAGGCGAAAACGGCCCCTAAATACACCGACAGTCAAAAAATCGAGCAAAAAGTAACTGTCGAAAAATTTATGAGAAACTGCTCAAGCAAAATTCTCCCAAAATTTTGGTCATGGACGACGAAACCTGCTACACTATTGATCCTGAAAGTATTTGTGGAGTAAATTTATACTCCTGTAGTAATAAAAAACATATATCGGACAAATACAAAACTAAAGAAAAGGAAAAATTTCCCAGAAAGAAATTATTTAAATATACGGGGAGAGATAGGGGATATTGTTGAAAAAAGAAGACAGTGCTCCAAATGTTGTAATGGTTCGTCCAATTGAAAGGTTTTGGGCAATAATCAAGGCGAAACACTTCAGAAGGAAAAATCAACCGAAAAATTCGAGACATTTTCAACAGGTTATTGAGAAATTGACGAAGGAAGTGGCTGAAAACAGTGGCAAGCACCTTATGGCGAGGGTTCAATAAAACCTGCAGAAAATTGGAAGGGATGGAGTATTTGGCCAAATGAAGGATAGAAATCAATAGGAAATAATTGGATGATTACGGGATTAAAAGTTCATAACATGACATTTGGTAGTATTTTTTTTACAGACGGAAAACCTTCTGACACTTTCTTTTTTTGTTACCCCTTAAGTAACGCATTTTAAACTACAAACTCTAAAAACGCATTCAATTCATTTACACGACGCAAAATGATTATGTATTATAAAAAAAACTAATTGCATGTTCTACCGGTTTATGTTGACCTACCTGCGAAAAAAGGGTTCTTCCTCCGACAGACAGAAAGTAGTGTGTCCCTGAGTCCCTGTGTGTGATTCAGACGAAGAGTAACCAAACACAATTAAACTATTTCATTCCAATGGAAGAAAGAAACATACACTTTTTCGGAGAAAGTGATTTTTCCGAGACCAAATTATTCACCCGTACAAGACCACCACTACCACCACCACCACCACCAGGACAGACCAGACCACCACACACACACCACAATGATTATTATAACCGAACCGAGAAAGCTTGCCTTGGACTTGACACGAAACCGTATATAAAAAAGAGTAAATGGCGGTGGTGTGATCTCCTATATGCCCCTACCCACCTACCGCCACCACTCAAATAAATACAAGTCGACAATTTCCGTTAGTTTTTTTAATCAACGCAACGCAGTCAGATCTCTCCTTGTTCTTCCATCTTAATGCACATCTGCTATCAGAAATACGAAAACAATTAAAAAAGGTTTAGAGAAAGTTAAAAGGAGATGTCTTAATTTGTCTCAGAGGTTGATCAGAATTGTGTGGAGAGGAAGATAAATGCTCTGCTTTATGCTCTTATTTAAGCTGATTCAGCTCAATAATAAATAAAGGGACGTTTCGGTCCGGGGTTTGGATTTACTTTACGGTTTATATAAAAGGTGAGTGACGTAAATGTAAATGTAGCTCTTGTTTGAAGGAAATTATTGATTTATTTATTGATTGACATTAATCTAATCAAAGAGTTTCTCGGTTTGATGAGTGGTTGAATTGCTCGGTTGGGTTGGACAATATAATTTGAAACACTGACGAATGTTTGGTTTTTTAGGTCGGTGTGGAGGTTTGGGTTGCGGAAATAGATTCGGATATCGGATGGATCGATGGTGTATGTATGGAATATCAATATAGACATAATAGTTGTTAGTTGAGGAGAGTTGGATAAAAGAAACTCTGCTTTTTACACACACGAATAAAGGAAGGATTTATTGAAATAATATGGATCTTTCGGATGGATCAGATATTGAAGGAAATGACGAATTGGACGAAACAGCTCTTTTAGAATCAGAAGATGAGGATGCCGTAAGTGTTAATAAAATTAGATTCTCAAGTTCGATCCCAAACTTATACTGGAGGTTTTTAATATTATTCTCTGTGTAGGAACTACCTCATTCATATTCAAGATTTGGGCTTAAATCTGTCAAAGACGAAGGCTTTGAAGAAGAAGAACATCACGCTTTAAATGTGGAGGATGGGTGAGGATTATAATTGTATAAGTATTTTTATGGTAATTTTTTTTAAGTGGATTTCAATATTGGGTTGATAACAGTGACGTTTTGGATCTGGAACTTAATGATGACGACGGTTTAGAATTTGCTGATGAACCTGGTCGATCCACAGTAGCACCTCTACGATTCGCTTCAATTTCTAACAAGTCGGAGACAATTGGCCTCACAGAACCGAATACGGATGGTTATCAACATCACATGCCAGACAACTATGAAGAATATGACGATGATTATGATAATAAATATGAGGGCAAAGCTGAGATGGATGATGAGGACGACGATGAAGATTCCAGAAACACTCGAACACGATTTCACAGTGAAAGAAATCCAGGGAGCATTTCCATCTCTAACAATAATGCGCTGCCTAATTCGTTCGGAAATCCTATTCAAACACTTGGTATGTTAAAATGTTAACAAACAGTTATTGTGATACGACATTCCAGAGTAATTGTGTCGTTGGTTCTCAGGAAGTGGAAAACCAGCCATGGACGACAATCGTCAAAGGAATTGGAGTCACAGTCAAGGACAACGTCAGCCTAGTCAAGGCCCTCGACCAAGGTTCCACGGCAGGAATTCATTACTTGGAGATAGACCTAATCAAAACCACAATTATAATCAGTTCCACCGAGCACGTGGTCCACGAATGAATGGACAGAATCCAAACGGCCCACAATTTCCAGGACGAATTTTCACTGATTTTAGTCATCCTCCCCGCATTCCGAATCCTCATTGCCCACCACAAATGAGAGAACCATGTCCTCCTTTCCCTAATCAAGGCCCTCCGCCAAGACAAATGCAGGATCCATCCTTACAAGGTCCTCCGAATCCTAATATGATGAATCCTCCACAAATCAGACAAAGATTACCAATACGCCAGCAGCGACCAATGCGACCTCGTGGATCTAATATGCCACGTCATCCACATCCTAATCAGTGGAGAAATCAACGACCACCAGGGCCCCATCAATTTCCAAGGATGCCAATGAATCCTCATCTTGGACAACCGAACCACAACATGCATTTTATGGGAGGTCCTGGACCCCGTATGTTTCCACCGGACTTATCAAATCAACATTTATTTTTGGAGCAAGGGATTCGTCCAGAAATGACGATGCAATTTAATCCGTTTTCTGCTCCTCCGATGCAGCAACAATTTCCTCAACAAGTAGGATTTCCAGGAGGACAACTAGTCGCGCAACATGGTTTATCATTGATGGGTCCTCCGGAGATGCATGTAGAAAATATCCCCCAGCAAAACACTTACTTTAACCAGCAACAGCAACTTCACCCTCAACAGCCCCAGTATATTCAGCAGGTTTCTTCAAGTCCATGGCCGGAAACCCAAAATCATCCACATTCTTGGGCTCCTGGACCTCCTGGTCCACCAAATTTTAACCTGCCTCTGCCTGTGGGAGGTGGACAAGCTGGTCCAAATGGCACCTTCATACATCCGCAAGTTCCTGATCATGGCCAAAGTCAGGGTCACACAGGGCCACGAACTGAAGAAACTCCAACTTACCCAAGACCTTCGTACGATCATGACAACGACAGAAGGTATCAGCAAGAATACTCTTCAGAGCATGAAGGTCGTCCTCATGGGCAAGACCGTCATATTTCTGGACCTGAGCATGATCGACAACCTGAACGAATCGGTGCATCAAATGATCGTAGAAGTTATGAAGATCGAAGTTACGATTATGAAGATAGAGGTGGATATTCACGGAATCACGATAGGTATCCAACGAAAAGAAAGTATGATAGAGAATTACCACACGGCATCCCAGAAAAGGTACGGAGATTATTATTTTATTTTCTACATGCAGTGTTGACAAAACTTACAAAACATTCTAAATTTTACAAATATTTCAGGCACAACGAAGTGAAAAGTTATCTCCTCCAAGAGATAAAAAGACTGACGAGTTACTTAAAATCCGAGAAGAAGCGACGGTGAGTTATCCTAGTACTTCCCTTTAAAAGAAGTATTTAATGACATAATGATATAATGATATTTTGAATGCAGAAAACAATTGGTCTTGATGACGACTACATAAGAAAACTCGAAGAACAAAAAAAGTTACGTGAGGAAATATTGCGTAAAAAGGCTGCTTCACGAAAAAGGCTTACGGGTTCTGACGAGCCGGATACAGTTAATGTTCCTCAAACTAGTAGTGCCACAAGGCCATCGATTTACATTAACCCCAAAGCTTTCCGAGGAGACTTAAGTGCTTTGAAGCTAAAAAACATGGAATATAAAGGTGGAGTACCTGGTATTGGAACAACGAACACTATGCATATGTACACCAATGCTGCAGGAGTAACAACTAAGCCGCGCAAGGTATTGAGAATTATAAAGGACAAATATGGGAATATCATCAACCAATATAAAGTAAGTGTTTGTAATTTGTGGTTGAATTGTTTAATAATTATTTTTACTAATGTTGTCTCATCGATTGGTTGTAATTTCATTAATGACTATCACACTGTACTGAAACTTAATCTTCTACTATATTCTTGATATTTGAGAGTAAAACACATTCCTTAAGTGAAATATAGTTGGCTTTAGAGTAGTTTTACAGCTACAATCCTATCACCTCTGTCGAAGAAAGAAACTCAAACTTGAACTACTGCACAGACATCTGCAAACCCCAGTTACCAATCCCCCGTGGAACATCTACATGGAAAAGAACACGCCTGTTAAATTGAACATTTTGGCAATTAATTTAGTTGTATGTTCCAATTATATACTACCGTTTCAAAACTTGCTACTTTAGTACAAATTTCAGAACGGTGGAATATAAGTTAATTTTTCCGGCCCTTTAATTTAGACGATGGGTGGTATTTGGATTCTGTAATATCTTGCCTTGTGCAAACATTTACGAGCTGATATGCTTTGACTTTTCATGTTCGTTGTATATTTCTCAATTTAGAAATATTAAATATCTGATATAGATTTTAATTCAAATCGAATGATATTGTCAGGTGTCATTCGGGATATCAAATTAATGAACCAACTGTGATAAGTTTGTGTTAATCGTTTTCGTACCGTTAATATCGGTACTTGTTGCAATGCAATGATTGTAATTTTGTGATCTCATGAATATCTCAGGTGATAGTTGTGCCAAAGCAGCAACCAGACGCTCGTACCACATCTGCCTAAGCTAATCAATTGATGTAAAAAGAAACAAGAAGCAAAGTGCGGTACAACATCTCATAAATCATCTACCGTTAGTTTTCCTTGTTAGTGTTTTGGTGAAAATTATGACTTTATTATTACAAGTGTTACTGCGCGATCAATTTTTGTATTATTCAAATCAAAAAAATGTTATCTACCTATTTACATAAGTACATAAGCAGGTCAATTATTATATTAGTACACATCTTTCTGATTTCCAATCTATAACTTTTTTTTTACTTTTAGTTTAAATAATTATTAATCTCAGGCAGCTAGTTTCATTTTAGAATGTGAACAATTTCACTGGCTACCACCAACTCTTTATTACTGTATTTTAGTAGTAGGGTTCTTTAGGTTTTTTAAATGATTAGGTTAGACAGGTATAATGAATCTCATTACGTTTGTTCCAGTTCGATTAGATAGTGTATCATAGGACAGGGAAATTAATTTTAGTGTAATGTCGAATAAATAAACGCGTCGCTGGAACTGGATACTGACTTCTTCACGACTACGTATGGATTTCTGGATTTGGATGAAAGTAATATTATTACTACTATTATAAGATACTATTGTGAATTTGCGAGTGCTGTCAATAACAAGTATTAATCTTCTGCAAATAATTCAATGTTATGCAGTTAAATATATAACATTTATGTATGACGTATTTATTGACAAATTTGCAATAAATTTATTGTAAAATAAAACTTATAAAAAGCATTGTTGCCTGTCTTATAGATTTTCCTTTTCCCAAATTTTTGTTTCGGCTGGAGTCATTGATTTTACACTAAATAATTCCTTCAGAAGTCTTGCGTGTGATTCGTTTGTGTCCATCGGAGGACCGTAAATCTGATGGTCTCCAACATAACAATATGGCAATCGTAAGACCCAGTACGAGCTAGAAAGTTTATTAGTGAATATTGTAAAAATAAATAGCAAGATCCAAGGACAATGTAGTACTTACCTAGGAATCAGTTTTACAGGGTCAGAAAGTCCTGGAATAAAAGTAGGACAATGGGAAGAGGCTGGTTGAACTCTTGGGAAAAGCATACAGTGTACGGGGGCCTTTGGGGTTACAACATGTACCCGCATCAGTTGAGCGATCATTATACGTCCATCACGACTTTCTCTGCAGCAACAAAAGAGAAATCCCAGTTAAGATTTGCAATTCACAGAAATATTTAAATATTTACTTGCAAGGACATTTGAAATATAATGGCATGTCTGATTCGGCAACTTTGCAGGCGGATTCTCGTAATCCAGCATTTCCAGCGCTGAAATTAACAACTTTCTCTGCATCGTTAGCCATAAAACGATGACCTCGGTGGCATTCGTACTCCAAGCCAAAAAATATTTTGACATTGAACTCGTTTGGAATTGGTTTCGGTCTGCTAGAAGGTCTCCTGCCTCTAATTATACGAGGAACAGGTTTGGACACGCCGGCCTCTGCTTTCACAATTACATCCCAAGGCAAAAGGTAATTTGTACCAGACAAGAATCCACCCCGTGGTGAAATACCAGATGAGTGATTATACAAGCTAGGACAATAAGAATTTGGAGTTTTGTTGTATTTTTTACAAAAAAAAACAAGCCACCGAAGTAAACCTACCTAGACGTACCCAAACGAACCAACGCCCAGGAGGAAAACTTTGGAAGCAATCCAAGAGGTGATTTAGAATGTATCATACCAGGAAGATATTCAGACATGGACTTATCAGAGTTGCAGGAAGGAACAGCTTCCTCTTTGGAATTTGTCGAGTCGCTGAACTTAACTATGTCATTTTGGGTTTCGTCACTAATTTCGTTCCCGTCTTGACTCTGACTAGCACCTGAACCATCTTCATCACCATCACCTTCATCTCCTAACTCATTATTCACGTCTTGTCGTAAATCAATTTCCATCATCTGCGATGCATACGACTGCTTTTCTACACACGCCGTGTCTACAGTATTTGAGGGTTCCATCTCTGATTTGGACTTCAAAATTTCGAGCATGTCTTCTAACGATACTTCTGCGATAGCCGTCGGAATAAAAACAGGGAAATCAATACTTTCTAAACGATCACAGCACTCTTTTCCCATTCTTCGGTAAAATCCATAGTTGGCTTCACGTATAGTGAATGGTTCATCTCGATAACCTTGTTTTCTTCCGCAGTTGCAGTGCGAGATTATTCTTGCCCCAGCGTTATGTTTCATTTCGGGAAGGTTCGAGTCCCTGAAAATTGTATTCAATTCATTGTAAAATGGACATATGTTGAGACTACTTCTTTCTGTATACAAAGTTTACAATGCAGGAACAGGATAAATTTCCAAACTATCTTCTACGGGTACTCTATGTAGGGGGTTAACACATGGATGCTTGAATAGACTCAATATTTCGCACTGCTGGCGACCTGAGAAGAGCAAAATGGTAATAATTATTACATTTAAGCGTGGTATGCTCTCTGAATGAGAAAAGATCTTTTTTTAAATACCAACCCCGTCTCCAGTACTGATCACATTTCTCGGCAAGTTTGTTTAACCATGGTACGACTCCAGGGCCACGAGATATTGTCAAGTATGCGTTCATCGCATGAGTTAACTGAGGAAACAATGCCACGTAAACACGTAATTGAGTAGTTCATTGGACTCTTGAATGGATACAGTTTATTAGAATTAAATACCCCTAGCCGATGTTTATGTTCAGAATAGTATTCTGGAAGTCCCCTTTGGTACACGGCATAGATTTTGGGAAAAACATTTGAGCATTGATTGTGAAGATATTCTGAATCTACATTTATGTATCGCATAAGTTTGTCAAACCCCTATTTCAGTAAAAAAAATAGAACCTTATTTCGGTTCACGTCATTAACATTCATGGAATAGAATCACAAATTAAGAGTACACATTACCTCCGTCACGGTACGACATTGGACATCAGGGTTCAAAATAATATCATGCAAAACCCGAAATCCAATCTTCCACTCTCCAAGAGTAGGAACAACGAAAAAATGTTTGTAGTCTGCAACTCGTCTACTATCATCATCAAATCCTTTGTTCAATGCTAAACGAGCATGATGTAGAATAAACTCTTTGAAGTCCTCCAAAATGTCACAGTAAGTAACAGAAAGCGGTTCTGCACGGAAGGCTTGCTTTATACTGGTCCCTGAAGTGCTCCGGTATGATGGAGGTGCAGACTTTTTCGGTTTCATGTCATAACCTTTTGCTACACTACACGCTTAAATAATTCCCATTTCTTTAGTTCATAGCTGATCACCCATATCAAATTTTAGAAAAAGAGGTTGAAGGTGATTGGTACCTAGCTTAATCATTCCAGTGTACAAATCTTGAGGAGCCATCTCTAGGTACGTAACGTTCTGTGCAGATTTGTCGAAAAGAAAAACGTACTCATCTTCTGATGGTATAGCAAATAAAGAGTTGGCACTAAATGTACATAATTTCAACTGCATGAGCTGTCTAACAATATCCTCCCAAATAAATGTCACTAACTCACATACCTGATATTTGTAATTACTCTACATTTCCTGAAAACAACGTTTAAAAATTACTGAGGGGTTGCTGGACTAATATCGGAAGTTGCCGGTTTTAATTGCCTTACCTGAAAATGTGATAGATTTCATTTTCTAGATCAGTCTGTTTTTTATCTAATTCCCGATAATGAAAAGTTTTTGCCGTCCTCCGCCGGGTAGGAGACCCTGACTTTACCTCGAACAAAAATAGTAGACGTGGAGAACAAATCCTTGCATGATTGCACCAATCCTTGCCTAACACTCCAACTTTCTCCAAACCTCTGCTTAGTGCCGGCTTAACTATTAATCTCACAGCATCAAGGACTCGAAATAAATGTAAATAGTTCGTGTTAAAAGAGCTTGATCTCTCAGAAAACATCACCACATGTGATAACGAAAAGATTAGAAGCAAGTAACGGCAATATACCGACTTTAGAGATGACCACACGGGAAGAAATCCCTGAAAGCAAATACAAGCTGTTTGTTACAATTTCTTTATCCACCTTCTATGTCCATTATTTACCGATTGTTGAATACTTTGATGAAGTTCGTCTGCTGCCATCAGTAATTCTACAGGGTCATCCGGTCCACTCAGATGAAGAAATACAATTGATTCCGTCTTGCAATAAAATGCATCAATATAACACTACCAAACCAAATCATAATTCATTATTTACAAAATACAAATTTCTTCTCCAACGTAAAACTTTACTCACGGTATCCAATTTAGGAACATTTCCATTTGGTGGATGCTCCATATTTCCCCCTTCCTTCTTCAGACTTCCTTCAATAAATTCCCCATCATCCCCGATGGTCGTAGAAGTCGTGGTCGAAATGATTTCCTCTTCTCTACCCACATCCACATTTTCCAAGAGTTGTGCTATCTCCTCAACTTGGGCCTCGACCTCGGCATCCACACTACCATCGACATTGACATCTTCATTGGCTTTATCAGCACCGTCGACTTTCTTCCTCCTGTGCTCAGAAAAGATCTTGGCGTTCCCAAATGCATCGATGGCAAGTTTAAAGGCACGTTTAAATCCAGAATAGGTGGGAGTTAGACTACTGCTTGTCCCAAATACAGAGACCACTACAACCTTACGGTTATTATTATTATTTTTCTTGGAAAAAGTTAAAGCTGCGTTGTCGGAAGAATCCTCAACAAATTCATTTCTTCGAAGAACTGGAAACACCTCGGGTGGATCAATTTGGAACATTTGAAGATAAAAAATTGTCTAACAATCCTCGATCCTTTCGTTAATTGTGTGTAGCGTAGAATTAAATTAAAAGATTGTCAAAAAATCATGCTTTTTCATTCCTGAGGAACAAGACAAAGTAAAGGAGGAAGCAAATGTGGTAGTATGAAGTTGGCTCCGTCCTTGCATTTTGGGGCATTGCAGCGACAGGAGTGGATTGGTTGACGTAAGTAAAAACAACTTTCTCCATCAGAAACTACTTTAACCGACATAAAATAATCAGTTTTCGGTATTTTGAAGAGATTTCTAATGGTTCTTTTGGTTTTGGTAGCATATTTCCTATAAAAATTGGTTTATGGGAATGGACGGATGAAATCTAAAAATGGATGAAAGTATGCTTTCTTTCTACTCTGCATACTTTCTCTTCCGTGGGAATTTTTATTATTCTCTAATATTCTACAATTTTTGGTTACTTTCATTACATCTACGACTTTAATATTACCATTTATATTATATATAGAGCTATTTTGGTATGGATAGGGCTTTATCCTGTCTTGATGGCAGTGTAGTCTAGAGAAATACAGATATTACCCCTGATTTAGTTACATATTAATGAAAATTATGAGGCAGTGTAGCGGATGTGACTCTTTTCCTACAATTTATACACAATGAATACAGCGAGATAATAATTGCTTAGACAGTACATCCATCCAGTATAATATAGTTTAGGTAAACATACGGACATCACAACCAACCATACAAAATTATTTCAAAAGCTATGCTAATTAATGGATATTTATTTGGGGTAGCTTTAGCTCTCCATTATTAACACATGCGATTATTTACTTGAATTAAATTGTGCAATACTGATTGCCTTTCAAGTTGAACGATGGTCCATTCATACCCTACACTACTGTCCGTGAGTGAGTTGGTTCACATTTCATTTAAAAAATACTAAATTTGTTGCATACAAGTACATAACTTATTGGTAATATATAGAGATCACTTTCCTGTCCAAAAGTCAGCAATAAAATTAAAATGTATTATTAATTGCATAAGTAAAGCATAGTAATATTGACTGATATGGCGTTGCATGCACAGACCTTATTCTGTGCGTTCCTTTTCGTATAGATAAATTGATTACTAAACCGGAGTGTGAATTGTGACAGGCTCCACATCCCCAGTAGACTTGACTCTGCGGGACTTGTTGTTTTCCTCCTCATGATGTTGGAGGGGGGTTGACTCTTGTTTGGCATTGTTTGAGTTGCTCTCACTGTTGCTTTGACTCATACTGTTGCTGCTGCTGTCTCTGCTTTCACTCTCACTATCCCTCTCGCTCAGATCCTCCCTCCCGGTGGTAGGGGTTGGGGTAGACATTGTAAGCACAGAGTGGGGTCTCTCCCTCTGATGGCACGACGCCATGGCAGACACAAATTTGGCAGGATCAAAGTTGAGGGAATGTGTGGGGTTTGAGTCGCGCATGAATTTTGCAGGCAAGGGTGGTGCAGGTGGAGAGAAAAAGTTGGTGACCGGAAGAGTACCACCAGGTCCTAACGTTTTGCTGTGGTCTCTTTCCTCAGACTTGCGTTTCTCATCTTCTCTTCTATGGAGTAGATCCTGTTTGATTTTTAGTCCTAAGGCTCTGCTTAATGAACCCTGCAATGAAACGGTGAACTCGGTTACATTTGGAGAAAGTCATTGATGGGTAATCTCAGTGCATTAAACTATATTATGACTATGACGGAAGAAGTGCAGTATAAGATCCGAATCTAACCTGTGAACTCCTCCAAGTTGAGAACTGAGGCGCAAAGATAAAAAGTTGTTAGTACTTTGGTATTAATTTGGAAATGCGAATGGGACGAAACAGTGCAGCAGCAGAGAGAAAGGATGCATGAATGGATGCAATAAGTCGGCAGACAATTTACCACGAGACATGTCACGAAAGCGGATAGATTTATTATATTAGTAATTTTAATTTTTTACTATCAGCCCCGGACCTTTTGGGCAAATAGATGACTGTAACTCTGCCATGATCCGGACATGGACATAAACCACATTACCATTATTAGAATGAGGAGAGGAGAACAAAAGAAAAGAACAATATGTCAGTGCGATATCTCAAACATCACTATCATCTTTTTAGTTCAACCCCATTAAA
>JAQIWQ010000399.1:0-17500 GCA_034695825.1 Folsomia inoculata | reverse complement strand
ATCAACATCAACTCACCCAGTTCCCAAATCCAAAAATTGAGTTGCACGCTCTGGTTTCATTTCCAAAAGTTGACAACAAAGAGCATTAGCCAAAGGAGAATTTCGAATCATTATCGGGACCTCGTGGAAGAGTTTATCATAACTCAAGTGAAGGGACTTGACAAACTCCGGAGTGAGGTTATTTTCATTACTGTCTGCCAATAGTTTCAGAGCTGGAGGGGTTAGGCGATACGCTTTCAACGTCAAAAATCCTTTGGTCGTCCTCACGGGATCTGCATCCATATCCATACCCAAACATTACATATTATATTATAATGTAACGTTTAAAAAATTAAAATTAATATACTAGAATCACTATTTACCGTAAATGATGACGATGGATTCTTCAATGGAATCCTGATACCCATGTTGAGCCAGCACAAATTCGCTCGTCACAAACGCTCCCAACTCACAAGCTTGATACCATCCAACATGCAAATAGTCCTGATTGATTTTCTTCATATGCATCATCATTGTAGCCGTGTACTCTGAATTATTATCACATTAATTTTAACTGGGGCAAAGTTTTCAACGAGGTATAAGATAAGATAATATTTTTAAAAAAAAGTGTACCCTCATCAACAGACTCCTCCCCAGCCTTGGTAAAGGGGAAAGCAAACGTATTGGTGATTTCTAAACGGTTTTCTATAACAAGTCCCAACAATCCCCCTCGTGGTGTATCGATGTTTGTCCGCTCTTCGTAGCAATGCTTGATTATTTTCATTACAGCCTGTTGAATTAAATATAACATTCGAATACAAAAACATTGACAAGAGCTTAAATCACTTCAACAAACAATCGATTTGTAAAAACTTTTAATTATTCGGAGATCTTGCTCTACTCCTACTACATATTTAGTATGCAGTATATAAACTGCTAAGCATTTAAAGTAAGAGTAAATAAAATTGAAAAGTGTAAGAAATTATTACCAGTCCATCAATTTGGACATAGTCGAAAGGACAATTGAACTCGTTTCTTCGGGTATGACGGTGAGCCATTTTGTTTGTTGAGAATCGAAATTTGACTCAAAATTCAGAATAATATTTTTAAAATAAGAAATTATGCAGCCAGCCGGTGAGTAGTGACAGAGAGATGAGGAGCTGTTTCTTCTACACCGAGGTGGCATGGACTGAACTCAAATCTCCCAAACAGAGAAAGAGGGAAATCAGCCTTCACCCCGTCAATAATCACTTTATTTTGCCAATCCAAATAGGAGCAAGCAGTACTATTATTATTTGGTCCATAGACAACAATAGTATTCCTACCCTTGCCTTGCAGATCACTTTCTCAATATCATGCAGATTTTCCTTAAGCATTTACCGTAAGAAAGACTTTTGAATTTCCATATCCTCATGATCCTGGTGTCCTAGTCCCACCTACCCAAGCCCCTTTGTCATATCAATTGCGAGACCCTGCTTGAAGTAATAACATTTTTTAACCTTTTTTAGTACCGAGGATGGGATCAAAGAGTGGGCTATTGTTGAGCTGCAGGGTGACCTGGGTTCCAGAGAAGAAGCCAGTCTGGATGGTCAATTTGTTGGAGATTTGTATTACAATAGAGAGGTATGCCTGTTGTATAAAGAAAATTAATATTGTGTAATGTTGATTGTAATATTTAAAAATTGTTGTGTGTTAAGGGTGCACCCATCCTCATAATTGGTCATCACATGCTGTTTGGAACAGTACAAAAGCTAGAAAAACCGTTTGCAGTGTTGGAGAAAGTTCGCGTGGAAAATGACAAGACTGAATTTTCTATTAAAGCTTTGATTAAACGCAAATTATGTTTCAGAGATAGACCCAAACCAATTGTAGGATCATTCGGCTTGGGTCCGAGTAGTAGCATCGAATCCTCCTAGTTTATTTATGATTAATTGGCATTAGCTTAAATAGTGAATAAAATGAGAAAAATGATGTAGTACTCGGATGAGATTATAATTTATTTTCCGCTATTTAATAATAATTATTGTTCCTAATCTATTCTCAATACTTTCGGGTTGAAAATTTAATAAAAATTAGTCTTTGAAACTTACGAGAACATTATTTTCTCTCCGTCACTTTGATACCGTGTTTTCAGAAATGTAAAGATTTTTCTAGTGATTATTATGAGTGCAACTCAAGTAATCATCATCAGATACACAATTTTTGCTAATATTCTTCTTCTATTATTATGTGTTCAAAAATTCAGTCATCATAACCTATCCTCGATTACAGTACAAATTCATAAATTGTTAACTGGGAAAGTGGGTGAAGTAAAAGGAATAAATATAATATAGATAGAGTAGCTTCTAAAACTCTTTTAAATTGTCACCAGTTGAGTTGTGTATGTTTCAGAATTATGTAATAGCCTTTGTATTATAATATAATATCATCATCCTTGGAACAACAACAGTCGCAGTGGTAGTGGTGTGGTTGAAATTTAGATAGAAATTTAGAAAGCTAGAAGATATAAATATATATATTTGTTCAAATACATTGTAAGTTCAACAGTCACACACACATTGTATTCTAACAGCATATACATGCTACACTGCAAAATTAACAAATAAATGTCATGTACTTTATAATATGAGATATTGAAATATTAAGTAATTCATAAACAAGATTCAAATAGAAAAAACAAAAAAAGCAGGACATACTAATAACTGACATAAATGAATATTGTATATATACTTATTTAGGTTTAGATATTAAAGGTCAAACAGCAATTATTGATTGGAGACTTGGGAAAGTTGACAAAAATTCATAAAGGAACAAAATTTTGAGAAACATAACATATTTGGTTAGCAAGTAAAGTTTAATAACGGAATATCCAGTTATAAACTTATACAACTAAATAGAATCAAAAAGGTGCCGAATTAGAAACAGAAAATATTGTTGTACCGAAAAACAATACATGACTAAACTATGATAAATGAAAAGGCCAAGGGTTGTTCACTGCCCTTCATTCCATATACCGTTTCAACTAATCTATGGCTCACCAGGAAGTTACATTAACAAGGTATGAAAAACAAAAATGTTTCAACAGAATAACAATCCAAGATTCTATCGTACGATATTTTTAATGCTCCGAATTATCGAGAGCTTGGATTGGGAATAAGGCAAATATTAGAAGTTTAAAGCACAAACATGTTGCACATGCAGCAACGCAAATATCTGGATTAATAACAATTAAACATTTTTTGCCCCCACACCCCCCCGACTCACACATTAGTTACTACTGCCTACATTTTAAAAGACACTTGGATAATTAAGCCGAGATTTCAGTGAATTGTCAAACGGTGTTTCTACGAAGAAAAAGTAGAGGCAGTAGACTACCATACCCATTTGATTAGACAAATATTTACGTTTTCCTATGCACCATCAAAAGGAAATATTGAATAAAATTCCCCTAGTAATTTTACAATGAATTCTACACGTTTCTTTTCTACATTTCGTATTAAAAATCCAGTTCCTGGTAATACATTCCACATTCAACCAGGCAAACGACCAGTTCAGTGTAAAGTTCAAAATATCTACTCAATTATACTATACCATGTCACGGAGACTATTATAACAATATAAAGATACATAAATAATAATAATTATGATAGCCATTATTATTACCGATTTCTATTAGTTGTACAACGCACTTTCTTAACATATGCAGATATTATACTTTAAAATATAGATATTAATATACCAGTCTTATCTTAATTAGCAAGGAGTGACAAGGACAAGTGATTCAAGATCCTTTCTTGCTCTGCTGCTGCAAAATGGTGTCTTGTCGTCGGTATAACAAAAGGTATGGAACGCGGGGAGGCTGAGGGTTCAGCATGTTGGCTTCGCTTACAGGTTTCACAGACGTGTCATCGTAACGGAGCCATCCCCACTGTCCCCACAAAGATCCGCCTGATGGATGGAAACAATCGGCAACATAGTGCCCCTTATGAGCATCTTCCCCGTCATGGTAAACCACTGAAAATAACAATTTATCAAATTGACATCAATGAAACTATGCAATACGATTACACTAACCTGCAAAGAGTTTGTACTGCCGTTGCTTAAGATTGAATTTGCTTTTGCTGCTGGTGGAAAGTAATTCTGGAAAATTTTAAATTTAGTTTTTCTATCAACAGTAGCGCAATTAATAGTTTATGTAGTTACCTTTTCCTATCTCTAGGTCCACGCTATAGTCTAACTTTTTATTTATTTTGTGAATTCCGTTTTTTTCATAAACAAACCGTTTCAGGTGCAAAATCAAAATTGGGGGAAGCTCTTCTAAGCTAACTTGTCTCCAGGCTTCGACTTCATTTCCAGTTGCAGAAGTCATGCCAGAAACTTCCTCTTTGATCGAAATTGCTTCTAAGGCGTCTTTTACAGATTTTATATTTTCATTCTGCGAAAAAAACGAAATCACAGAACTATATTCATAACTGATTTCATAATTCTAATTTGTGTTATGATATTCACATTCATACCTGAATAGCCAGCTGTAGCGTAAAAAAAGGTTCCAAGTGCGCTTTTTTCACGGCATTCACTTGACTGAGGGATAAGCACATTTGGCTGTAAATAAAAAAAATTCAAGTAAATTACAATTTAGTCATAGTATTCATATTTTCATCCAGTTTTCAATTTGTTGATTACATTCAACATTGTGCCTTACTGTCGTCTATCATCCTTAACTGCACATTGAAACTTCTTAAATATGTACCAAACTTACCCAAGGAATGCTTCTGAAATTGGAGACTTCGTCACGGCAGTTCTCCGTGTTAAACAGCTTTTATTTTTTGCTCCCATCACTTGCCACTGATCATCGTCGTCATCTTTCAACTCTTCAGTGTCAACGCCATTAATCACAACGGCTGACACTTTGTCATTTGGTTCTGGTATCCGCTCTATTTTAGGTTGTAGTAGTTTTGCCACCTTTGTTTTCAATTAAAACATACACATACAAGTTAGTTGGTTTCTGAAATTCGAAATT
Organism: Folsomia inoculata; assembly: GCA_034695825.1. Classification (NCBI taxonomy): domain Eukaryota; kingdom Metazoa; phylum Arthropoda; class Collembola; order Entomobryomorpha; family Isotomidae; genus Folsomia; species Folsomia inoculata. The sequence goes on along the minus strand of JAQIWQ010000399.1, from coordinate 12,501 downwards.
CAGAATGAGACGTTATTATTGTTAATTACCTTTATCATTTCTTCGTGAAGGCTGAGAAAACAATTCACCATGTTAAATTTACCACATCACTAGACACGTCATGACAAATTACAAATTTAACGTAACAAAAATTAGCATTAAATTTTATGTTAAATCTATTATGTTAATGGCTAATGGGAGCCAATAGATTCGATTTTTGTTGCTTAAATTTGTAATTTGTCAAAGTAATGTTAAAGCATACCTGTTGAGAAGAAATGAAAGGAATTCCTCAGCATCTTCCTGCCTTCCTTCAATTTTGAAGGTGTCTTTGGATAATAAGGCTAGAGATTTACGAATTCCAGACGGCTCCAGATTTGGCCCAGGAATAAAACTGTCTCTAGATTTATCCTTCTTGGTTGCAGTACTTCTAATTAGAGGCGTGAATTCTCGAACAAATTCAAACCTGGACGTGTCAACAATAGAATAGCCATTTAAACCAATACAATACATTATAGTATAATGATATACACGGCTGCAACTAATGGTTCATTATTATTATCCCAAACTCGGTATTTGAATCAAAAGGATTGCTTACACATTCTGAGTGACTGGAGCGGATTTACAAGGCGTCTTGTCCAAGACGGAGGCAAGAGATCGAAAAATATTGACGAATGGGGGGCATGCCAATAAAGCCTGTAAAAACACGAAGATATACATACCAATCGGGCAAGTTAATCTTCGGTTTAATGAGCGTTACCTGAAGAATAGCATTGAGAAAGCAAGAATTGCTTTGATTGTACAGACCTCTAGGGGCCAATGGAATTGATTGATGATCCAACACATACTTGCATAAATGTTCTCCTAGTCGAAAAGCAATTGGGTCATTTTCATCATGTTCGAAGACAAATTCAGAGTGGCTGGCAAAATTAGTTGGCACATTGTTCGAACCCGTTAACTTCACATCAACACAGCTTCCCACAGTGTTTTCATATCCGTGATTCACTTGAGCATGATTACCACCCACATATCGCGCAGCAGCACCATCATTAAGAATGTTGTGTGTCTTCACTGACGCTATACTTGCCCAGGAACGGTTACTTTTATTTTCACACTGCACATTGGAGGTAGATTTCGAAACTTCGATTGTAGAAATTTCATTCGTTTTTAAACCATCCCTATTCGTAGCAACGGTAGGGATATTTTGTGAAGTCGAGTTCTTGGAAAGACTGCTACTATAAGATTTTATTTCAGAGGACTTTTTCGCGGCATCTTGTTCGATTCTAACATCACTCGAAGAGTTATGGTCGGCACTTAAATTATCACGGAATTTAGAAGACGATTTGTTAGGGCAATCGGCATCTAGAACACCATTAACTTGCTTTGTAGGAACCGCTTCGAGTTTCTCGGGAGGATTAGGTTTCGCAATATACGAAGGTATGGGGTCATCCAGTAAATCCTTATTCACATTTTCTGCAGTCTTGGAAGATTGCTCAGGAATTGATGCGTAGTCAGAATCAGAACACTCTGCATCTGCACCATTGACTACTTGGGATTCATTCATGGACGATAAGACTGGAGCTGGACTAATAGCGTTGTTGGCATCGGGATCAGTCGAGGTTTCTTTCTCTGGAGTCGACACTATCGTGCCATTTGAGTTCGAAAGGTCAGGCATAGACTTCGGAGTGTCAGAGGAAGAGGTAGGTACTTCATTGTTACTACTAGGACTTGATTTTTCACCAACGCGAGTGTCGTCAGTTACTGGTTGGTCCACGGGAGCAATCGAATCGGAGGTCTGCAATGGCGGACCAGACGTTCTTGCCGTACTGTGAGGATTTAAGTTTCTCGGGGTGTGTGAGGGGCTATGGGAGTACATCTGTACACTTTGGTGATGATGTTGAGCAAAACTCATGTCATTTGGAATTGGAACCATGGATTGAGTTGTAAGGTTCCCATGATGGTCTATTTCGTTTCCTGTTTAAATAATACGTAAGCAAAAAACTAAGTGGTAGTTCATAATAGCGCTTGGTTTTGTCATCAATGAGATCTACTAGATTACCTTGTGGGGCATACATTCCTGGATGATGAGGAAGATACATCCCGGGACCCATGATTATCGGATGTCCCGTAACATTCTGTAGCTGCTGCTGATTGTAAAACGACGGAACTTGCTGGAAATAACTGTTAAAACAATAAAATAAAATAAGTCTACAAAAATTTGTGAGTGGGATATCTTTAGTTCTTTGTAGTAATGCTATCCTTTTTTATAATGTCTGTTTTAGTACTAAGACTCTAGGTTATAATAACGCAGAGTCAACTCTCTGAAAACATTTACTTTTCCAGTTCTGTAACACTTTTACGCTTTTCTAACTCGTTGATCAGAAATAAAACATTTCTAACCCAGAGCCTCCCTCAAGGGAGCGTAAAAGCTGACATGAACTGGAATAAAATAGTTGAAAGTTAACTATTGCAGCTTATTAAGCAACTTTTCTTACGGATTATAATAGTAATTTGAAGGAGGTGGCTGCGGTTGTTTTCTTCTGCCTTTGTTGTAAGTAGTTCCTTGCTGACTTGCGGAGTTTGCATGCGGACCAGAGTGATGAGCGTCGTGGTGAAGCTTGTGATGATTTTGACTTTGACCTTGTGGATGTGCCAAATAACTCTCATTGCCGGAATTGTCAACGTATGTCATATGCTGACTATTCCCCCCAGGTCCAGGTCCGTAATACGCAGGATAGTAAGATTGGTGAGGAATCATTGGAGACATACCAGGGGAAAACATCATCTAAAATACACAATTACACAAATCAATCTTGCATGATCCACCAAAAAAACAAAAATGCTAAAGTTGTCCGCATTTTACTTTCATTGATTGCGTTATAAAAAGTGTTGCAGTTTGACAAAATTAAGTTGTATATCAATAAGGTTCTAAATAAATGGTTGACTTCATAAAAAACCGGTGGCGGTGCCAGTCCAGTCTTTATGAATGAATGAATGAATGAGTCTTAACAGCACCGGTCTAACTCCCACTTATTTAACTGACTTGAGTCCTGATTGATGTTACATATTATTACATCCCAAATTTATGCAGCATCTGTCAATCTGTTTTTAAAAATTGTATGCTATGCATAGGAAGTTATCGATAGTAGTACTGTCATAGTACATACGGACAAATACGACTTGACTGTTTTTGAATTTTGTAGTATAAGACTAAAATTGAGGAAATGACATAAGGAAGGAATAATAGACTAGTTGTTGATACCATTGGATTTCCAGGAGGAGGATTATTAGTGATGGGAGCCGGCCCAACAGAAGAGATGGGAGCTGACGCAGCCGATACAGCAATTGGTAGATGAGCTTGTCCAGGATAATAGCTCGTGACCCCATGCAGTGGTCCAGTCTGACTAACGATAGTTGTTGCTGTAAACAGTTTTGTTACAATTAGTGAATATTTAGATTCAGGTAAATTACATGATGTAATATAATAATTATTTTGTATTAATAAGGGTACTAAATACACTAACCATGAGGAGAAACTGTTGGCATCGTAAGAACAGCCCCATTATACTGGGCAGACACTTCTTCAACAACGTTGGAGGACTCTAACGTAGCAGGGACATTTTCAGCTGAATCGTCGACAGAGTTAGTATCGCCTTCACATTCACCTTGTCCGAATTCGACCAAACATTCTCCTGGCTTGTCATTGAAAGGAGTGTCGAAAGCAAACAGTCCTTTAGAATACTCTTGGCTTTCTGCTCCTTGAATAATGTGGTGAAGAATCACTTTTTCTGCTGGGCAGACATTCTCATAGTTCAGGAACTCAAAGCCCTGTAATAAAACCAATGGTTTTAAACCATAGTTCAATTTGGTTCAATACATGGGTGAAGCATATCATTCTCATTCATCTTCAACATGATAGATTGACTCAGAGTGAGTCATGTGATAATAAAATCAGTTCCTTTAGTCATACTCTTTACTGACACAATAAATTCACTTTGTCAAATTGTTTGACAAATTCAAAACTTGAAAGTTGGCACAAGATAAGAATTGAATTATATGACTGTTGTAAAAATAATATTATGTATTAGGCATGGCATGAAAGTTGATTAAAGTAGAGAATAAAAATAACAAAGATAACTCAACAATAATTGACAGCAAAAGATGTATGCCATTTTATTTAGAGCTGAGCATGTAATTGAAATCATTTGACAAATGACTTTACTTTTGTCCATTGATTGACACTAACTTCTAATTGTTCAGAACAAGTAAATTATGACAAACCTGATCTATTCGATCCATCTTCCTCAGCGGTTATGGGAAACGTCCCACTTTGACGAAGCCAGGATCAAGATATTGTAAAATTCTATTCTATTGTTCTTGAGGTTCTTCTTCCTGGTCGATGTGTACAGATGGAGTATTTCTATTCAATATCACTTACTTACAGGGGTGAGTGTTCCCCTCTAAATTTTCACAACATTTCTCTCTCTACATCCAATACAACCTTGAAATCTCTTCTTTATTTGATGTTTTCTATTTTTTTGATATTTTTCTTAATGTTTTCCACTTCCAGCTTGTTATCTTCAACAAATCCTCCTACTGCAATTGATGTCCCATCATTTTGACTCAACCATTTGATTCCAAATCTGTCAAGTTTCAAAAATATCGAGAATTTTATTCACTTTGTTTTGGGTGCAAAGGCGGCGAATAAAACCCTGAGGTTTTCCTCGTCTTTGAATAGTTGTTATAGCTGACCAAGAATAGTTTAAAACGTTACACTCCCTCCATCCCCACTTCCTTATCCTGATCCTGACTCCTCCCAATTGCTCCCTTCCCTCTAATGTCAAATAGTCAAAGATTTAAATTGTTCACAAAGTAGATAAATCAATCACTCATTCACTGTTCTTCCATGGGAAAGTATTTGAACATGGTGGCTGACTGGAGTAGTTAATTGTTGGATAGGAATTAATTTTGGAGCTATATAAATGAAACTACCACCACATGGATAGAAGAGATGATGTAGAGACCGAAGGAACTCACCGATGAAGGAGAGAAGAATAAAATTATTTGTGTTGGCCACAACTTGTGATGATGGAAAGAAATAGAGGCTCACAATCAACCTACAGGAAACCTTCTTCAACTATTCAGTACTCATTTCCAAGTTGGATAAACTCTAAAGGTTGTGGAGTAGGATATTTAGTAGATTTTATTCCTCCAGAGATCGCCACACGAGAGCATACTGCCCCACTTTAGGCTATCGGGCTGTCCACTTACACTACAAACCTTATCACATAAGCACTCAAATATTAAAGCAAGTTATTTAGAAACTGTCACGTGATAGTTGAAGCTCTTCAACGTGGTCTTTTAACAATTTCGTTGTCAAATTTTTCACACATCACTTTGAAAATTATTGCAAGGGTTTTTTGCATACTTTTTTTGTCATTCTTAAGCTTTATATTACCTGCATTTCATTATCATTCCTGACATGATTCATTCCTGATGATTCACATAAACACATGAATGAATGAGGGTTAATTGATGTCGTCTACTTCATCCTTAATTAAACCTGTCTGGGTGGATGATGGAAGGATTGTTTATCTAATAAGACTGCTTATGAATGAATGACAATAATCAGTAATCACCAGTAAAATGAGTGTGCATAGCCTCTTCAAATATGATGATGATGATAAAACAAAATGAAAAATGTCCTTCTGAACAAGACATTAAACTAGACCCTTAAACAGATTTAATGCTCTTTCTCAATTGCATGAAATCTATCCATATACTATCTATCTAGTACTTGACACGTTGGATTTGAAGATGACATAGCGCAGGATGAATTAATTAACGATCGATGGTTAGTGATTAATTATCCCTGGACGGCGGACATAGCGTTGTGATTTATAAGATGCAGCAGCAGAAGGTGGAGAGATTTAATCTGCAACTGCTGGCGGGATTCAGTTTTATTCAAGATAATTTGGATAGAATTATTATGTGATTTTTGATTTGTTTGTGATTCATTTACTTGACAGAAACAGTTACGTCGTACTAATTGGTGGAATATATAAAATCCACCAACCACTGACCATTAAACCCTCAATATTTCAAGGAACTGGGAAGGAGGTAGGGTGGTGAGTGAGGGGTTTCCGTTTTTCTCAAAATTGTTCAATAATGTTGTGTCTTGTCGTGTGCCAATTCTGATTTAAAATTGATAATCACAATAGTATAGTCATTTCATTTATTTTTCAGTTTCAGTAAAGGTACAAGGGATTGCTAGTCTGGAAGTGGAAGGCATGTGTCATTCCCGACTCTAGAGAGAGGTTACATACCTGTAAGTAATTGGGGCCACAAAGAAAAAGTCCTTTACCTCTAGGACTTTGGTCTGGGAAAAATTCCCATCATGAAGATATGATCGGCAGCAATTCACTGGCGGAAGAGTCTTCACCTGGAACACATTCTGCTGAATCTCAGCTTGCTGATTCTGTCCACGATACCGAATCTGGTTGGGAAATTAAAAATTTTGACCTAATTGTGAATTGTCTTTATCAATTTTTTGTTTGCCTCTTGTATTTTAGAAATGAGATTTTCCGATGACCATTCGGGTGTCCATCACAAGGAGAAGGATGTAATCAAACAAAAGCATGACTTTACTCAACAGTTTAGCTCGAAAAATGCAAAGATAATATCCTGCTGCATTGTTTGTGGATTTGTTCTATATCATACAATTTTGCGGTTATTCCATGGTAAGACGACATTGTTACACATTCATTTGTACTGTTGTAATATAACAATGTGCTCCCTAGGCTTAGACACGTGTCAGTGGTTGCTATCCGATGGAAATTTCCGGGATCAAGTGTGGCAGCCTTATGGATGCATGTTACACAACTACAATCATTTGTTGGTTTATATGATTACGTTTACCACTATTTTTGAATGATCATTCATAAGGAAACTGCTTTCGTTTTAGAGATGCAAGGCGCTGTATGAAATACATGGAATATTGGGGGACAAAGAACCATTTTGTATTTGTTGGGGATTCACGAATGGAACAGCTGTATCACGCCTTTATTCATCAAATAGTTCCAACGTATGATTGGGGTTTAATCCATACCCCTAAACGCATACCTGGACCACTAGCATCTAGTACGATAACACCTAACTATGTGGACCCCGGTATGTAATAAATATACACCCCCTAAATGTTATGTATACGGTATATAGTGTTTTAAAGAACTTTTTACACCACCGAAACCTAATCCGATAATCTCCTCTCTGATTTTTTGACCTGACCTCATCGATAGAAAATCGTTTGACATCCGCATGCAATTGATATCTCTTGTGACGTTCATCGTGTCGTAAGCCTTTTTGGAAAAAAATGTGATCTTTTCGCTATTATCAGACAAGATCAATAGGGGCGGTCAACGGTTTGATACTTTCCAAAGTTATCATTTATGATCCTTCAACTGAAAGACAGAGAGGGTGATAGGGTGTGTTTAAAGTATGTTTTTATAAACTTATAATTCCTTTATTTCAGTGAATTTGGCATACCAAGATTTATCCTACAATGACACGCAAACTGGGCTTCGAGTTCAATTCTTGTTTCACCCGTATCCCAACAAAACCATGATTTCGGCTCTGCAGCAATGGAAGGTACTTAACTTAATTAAGGAAATGTGTATATCTGCAAACGTTCACATCCTTTAAATCATAAATAAATATAATACATATTTTCAATAGACTACCAAAGATTGGCCAAAAACATTGCTTGTTGGGACCGGCAGTTGGACAATAAAAGATTCAAAAATCGACCCGGTTGAACTTCTACTTCAGTCGGATTACGCATCTGTCGTTACGCATTTAACAGTGGTATGACCATTATATTCCATATATGGATTTTAGAGTCGGGTAGTAAGATAGGAATGAATTGTTTTATGTGCAAAGATTCTAGATGGACTAGTAGAAGCAGGGGTAGACGTTTTGTGGGCAAGTCAGGAACCCACAGACTCAAGTAAACTGACTGGAGACTGGGCAGTAGTCACCAACGAGAAAATTGACGCTTATAATTATTTATTTCAAAAGGTTTGGTATTCATAAATTGTTTGTAATGCATGGCTTTTTGAATTTACGATTACTAATAATAATAACCATGTCATGTCGTTCCACAGGTACTCCGATATTCTAAAGTTAAGATTTGGTCGAGTGGAAGGTTAGTCCGGTTTTTAAAATATGTTAAATGAAACCATTATTTGTTCATGTTAAAAACGGTATGTTCGTATCCAGGTTGGTGGCTGCTCAAAATATTGAAGATTCTATTGATGGATATCATTTGGGGTGGAAGACTTTGATACAGGACGCACAGGTACTTGGCAGTATGGCATTGAATGGTATTTTTATAATACAAATTGTATTTAAGTTAATTCTAGGATAGATTAAGCTTAAATAGTATTTCATGTGTAGACAACCTAATTAAAATTAATTATACCTTACTGTACCTTAAATTACCGCGCAGTATAGAATACACAAGCGCTGTTCTTGCTGTCCTGTAAAAATTAATGACCTCAAAATTATTATGTACCATATTTTACTGAAAGTTTGAACCGAACTGAAAATCTTAGGTATTTGTTAAGTTTTGAGTGTGGTTTTGAGTTTGGGATTGACTCTCAACACTCCTTCGGCTATCCTTAATTTTTGTTGTTTAATTTAAAACACTCCAATGTGATGCTGAATCGAACTTTATGTTTTTTAGATTCTTCTGAACATGTATTGTAACGATAATATGAACTACAATGACGCGACGTGCTGCAGTAATTTAGAAAAAGTGAGCAATCTTCAACTGGTGAGTGAGTGTTTTGAAATTTGAGATTATTATTATTATTAATTGAACTAAGTGAAATGATTTTTTCACCAGGTAACTTTTGTTATTCTTGGGATAAGGTGGGATCATTCTTTTAAAAAAGAAAATTGAGTTGAATTTTGGCTTATTTTTTATGCTGACAATGCTTTTGCAGTTTTCTGTTGCTCTGTGCCCTATTCTTTCGAAGACATTGGAGACGCCTTTTTCCTGGCGCAAGCTACGCATATCAACGTTTGAAGTACAACGGATATTCATCCTACGAAGCCCAGGAAAAAGCATCTGATTTAATATATCGACCTGTTGCAGCCCTTGGAAAGCTAGCAGTAATCATGGCTTTCTTTTTTATCTGCGATAGGTATGAGAGATTTTATTTTATTTTATTTTTACACAATATAATGAATAATGTTTGTAGAACCACCATGTTCATGAAGGAGAACAAGTATTTTACTCAGGTTAAAGAATATTCTTGTTTTGTTTAAAATGGTATTGAAGGAGAACAAGTATTTTTTACTTACTTTAAAAATTGGTCTCAGACCAATTTTTGGCTACCTGTAATTTACATTCTAGTCCTGGGAATTTTCTTTACTGAAGATAGTGCATTTACAAAAGTGCTTCACTACGACCAAGATAATGAAACTAAAGGTATGGTATTGTTTAATAGCCAATTTCTTCATTTTGTTTGTTTTCATTAATATTGAACCAAAATTAATGGTTCCAGGATGGATGGTTCTCTTAATCTTGGTGTATAACATGATGGGCGCCAGTGCTTATTTGCCGATTTTTATGTTCGTAAAAATATTGTATTCAGCATTTCTATTCCTGCATGGCTGGACTCAGTTCTTGTCATTCCTGCAACGAGGAGAGTACAGTTTTGTCCGATTTCTTCAAGACTTATTCCGACTAAATCTGATGACGGTGTTATTATGCCTCTGCATGAATAGACCTTATCAGTTCTATGACTTTGTGAGGCATTTTGAAATTAATTTGGTTACAAAAGTTGTGACATTTAAAAAGTAACTGAACTATATTGTAGATTCCTCTAATTTCTTTTTGGACATTGGTCGCCTTCGTCGCCGTAATTCAAATTCAAAACCTTAAATTTGAAGTTTAATTTACAAATTAAATTTAAATAAACGTCTAGGTAAATTTACCACCTAGAGTGAAGTGGACTGCTTGTGACACAAGTTCGCTAAACTACCTCTACTTGGTGTTGAAGTTGATTGGAATATTTGCCTTCACCACCATTCTTTACATGTCCGAAGTAGGTACTCAGGTCAAATTGTCCTACACATTTATTTAAAAGAAATGCATTGTTTTGTTGTGCGTCTAGGTATTTTTTGAAAAAGTATTTATAACTCGGCCTTGGAAAGCCTTGTTTGTGTCTACTGATGACGATATTCACGACTGGTGGACAAGATGGAGGATTGACCATTATAGTGTGCCAGTTGGAATGTTACTTGCACTCGGTTATCATGTTGGAAGAAAGTACAAGATTTTGGAGGACGATAATCACGGAAATCTCTTCTCTACAAGAATCTCTCTACTTGCTGCCTTGTTTTCCCTGATGGGGATCTGTGGTTATGGCACTTTTTCCGTATTTTGCCGTAATAAGCTTGAGTGCATCGAAATTCATTCTTACGTTGGATTCATTCCGGTTAGATGCGTAAATTTTGTTCAAATACAGTATAGAAGTGGCAAGCCTGTTTAATTTCGCAGATTACAGGATACATTTTGCTACGTAACGTGTCAGGCGCTTTACGTACAAGGTTCTCAGCGTTTTTTGCATGGTTCGGTCAATTTTGGGTAGAACTCTTAGTTGGACAATACCATGTCTGGATGGGAGGTTGGTTTCTTTTGTTCTGTTGAAGTCATTAGTACGTTTATGTGACTGTACACAGCTAATGATTTGTCGTTTAAACTTTATGTATAGCTGATGGGCATGGTGTGCTAGTCCTTGTTCCAGCGTACCCTGTAAGTATGAAGTATTAAATGAGAATAAGACATGCCTTAAATTCGTAATATTCAAATAAATCCACTTGAAATGATTCAGGTTGGAAACGTACTATTGACTGCATTTGTATTCGTCTGTACAGCTCACGAAATTCGAAAGTGCACTGATGGTTTACTGCCTTTTGCTGTTCCTGAAGACTGGAAGAAAGCTGCTAGGAATTTGATTCTGTTCATCCTGATCCTGATCCCCATTGGTATTCACGATGGGATGTTTTAAGTTGACGATAATTCTTCGAGAGCTAGTTTACGAGGTCGAATTCCAATATGTCTCAGTTCCATTAACCTCTGGTCAATCGTTGACTTGTTATTTTTCAGATAATTAATCCACCAATTAATCTTATGGTGTGGTGTACTTTATATACGTTGCCAATATTATGACTGTTTTCTTTTTCAAAACAATTTACAAATAAATCAATTTAGAGGAAATAATTTTATGCATAGTTCCGATGATTTCTTGCATTACTTTTTGCCTAATGATCGTATCTCGTAGGAAGAACCGGGAAAAGAGTCGGCTTAAACCACATTGGTTAAACAAATGTCATTAACTGGTGTATGCAACTTCCGAAATTTGTTTCAGTCGAACGATTGATATAAAATTTAATCTCATCATTAGTTTGTGAAATTGTGTGTGGGTGGGTGCGGATGACTGTGACTATTTTGGTTTCACTTAATGAAGTTTACTCCATTTTAATTTATATTTATTCACGAGTGTACAAGATAATAATGCTTGTGTTGTGACATTTGGGGTTCTAACTTAATGTCTTACAGAAGTTACTCCCAATTAATTATTAAGAGTATAGAAAGTTTCTACTACTAGGAAATCCAAACTACTAACATAAAGGAAAACACAAAACAAGAAAGGAGACAAAATGGAGGAGAGTAATCCGGTGGGAGACGAAGGGGCAGCCGGTGAGATAGCATCCTCACAAGGAAACATGGACCAGGGCAGTAATTGCATTGATTCAGCGAAATTTGTGCAGGACGGGAAGAACAAGATGGCTTTGTTTTGCCTTCATTGCCCCTCCAAAATCATGGAGCCATTGACAGCCTCATTTCGTATCGAGGAAAAGGTGAGGCGTCATTTTAATTTATTCAATTCAACCTAATCAAACTGTTTTCCAATATACTGTTTTTCTTCTACCTGTGACTAATAGGCCCTGCCAAAAATGAGTCAGAAGAAAGACCAAGTTGGACTGGAAATGGACGAGGTTTCACAATGGTTTGTGGTGGAGGACATTATGCTCTTCGAGGTATATTCTACTTCCGTTTCGGAACCTCCTTTCGTCATGTGCAAATCAATTAAAAACAAACCTTTTTGTCCGTGTTTCAGAACATCGGTGTGTCCAACGCTGTGGATCAAACAAAGTACTTGACCTGTGCTGACTGCGAAATGGGACCGGTGGGTTGGACTGACCTCTCCAACAAGAAGTGCTATGTTGCATTGTGCAGAGTTAAACAAACCTAAATAATTAATGTAATCTTTTTTTTAGTAAATTGTGACACTGTTGTATACTCGATTTTATAATAATACAAATTGTACTTGTATAAATAAGATTACTACACACTACAACATAGGCATTTGCAGCTTTTTCTTTACTGTCCAGATTGCTGGAATTGTAGAATGATAACTTCGTAGGTCATAATCCCACTGATTAGGGTGACCA
>JAQIWQ010000398.1:0-17507 GCA_034695825.1 Folsomia inoculata | reverse complement strand
AATCTTCGACTAAGACGATCAGTATCAAGTCCCCGAGACGTGATTGGTGTAATGGGCGCTTTTAAGGTGGTGTCACAGGCGGACCTTAACTTTGCTCTTAATACCAATTCGACCTTTTCTTCTAATAATCCAACCATTATACTTCGCGGAAGGATGGGAAGCGATGTCCCCATTTATGGGATCTGTCTCCCAAGGGTGGGATTTGGTGTGGTGTTTTTTGGCCTTGGGTTAGCGACGTTGGTAGCCATCCTTATTGCTGCTTTTTTGGCGTATGCTCATTATGCTCTACTTCACTACAAACCACAAGCAGAGCAGCCCTGGAGTGAAGTGTCACAACCACCACCACACCCACAACAAGAACATTATGTGTTTCCTATGCTCATTCTTAAAAAGATGTGGTAGTTATTAATATTAATCTAGTAATAAGTTATGAAGGGGTCGTCTTCTAAGGATGGACAAGATTACAAACAGCTCAATTTTTAGCCACACACACACAATGCAAATAATTAATTAGCAAGTGTCACTATTTGTTAATGAATAGAATGCGTGGGGTATGAGACGCAAGAGTTCATTTATGCCTATCTACCTATTAATTTATAGCATTTATATGTGACTGCGGTATAATAATTTTACGTATTTATTTCGTTATCTATCATACCTTTTTGAACAATTTAAAATGTAAGGACGATAAATGAATAAAGTAGCCCCCAATTATATATTTTTACATTTTTACAACAGAATCCTGACTACTACACATATTTCTATATATGTTACTCTATTCACAGTAAATGCTTTAAAACAATGATGAATAGATGGTGGTGACTGATTGATTTACTTACATTAATTAGATGACAATTTCAAAGTTGCCAAGTTCCTCTTCAGTAGGTAGATTGATGTTTGATGGAGGGACCAAATGTTCATCGATAAGTGGAAGTCCGAGTGCCTCGCGACGTGCTAGCTCAATAAATGCTTCTCTCTGGTACCAATGACGTCGCTAAATAAACAAATTAATATATAATGAAGGTATTATAGGGTATGTAGAACCATTGTTGAATTGAGTACTACTTACCTTGACATCAGGGAAATATGTAAGAAGGTATCCCACGCCGATCAAACAAATGGTGATGGTCATGAATAATGTAAAATTGCGGTTTTGAAGGTCTTTTTCTTCAGTCTCCCAGTGAAATCCGAATGAAATCCATTTCTGTGTGGTGGTTATAATAATGAATTTATTAATGAATAAATACAAAATAAGCACTTAAGATTAGTGTCATTGTCTAGGGTTATTACTTTTTTAGCAGCAGCGTAAGAAAAGTCAGTAGGGCTTGGTTTATCATCATCCACCGTCCCGTGTTTAGTAGTGTCGGCTCCCCCAGCAGCCACTGTGACATCTCGGTTTTTCTTTGATGTCGAAATGTGTCGTTGTTGTTGGGTGATAGCGACGACAAGAGGAGTCATTCTAGGTTGGCGTAGGAGTAGTTGTTGAAGTTGTAGGATGGAGGATGGCGTCGTCTTTAGAGTTCGTAACATGTGGGATGACATCCTGCCTGCGGACAGGTTATTATTACTCATTTAATTATAACAATGAAGTGGGTGAACTCAACAATGAGTAAATAAGAGTTGAATTAGTTTAAAAAGAGACTTACGTGATTCTATTAATGGTGTGGATAAAGTATTATTATTATGAGCACCACCACTCACTGCCACCCAATAACAATTTGCGACCAAATATTTATTTTATTCTTTAAAAACAATTTTAAATATTTAAAGTGCTGAGTTCTTGTTCTGGTGGTGTCTGCGGGTGAAAAGAGGATATTGAGGAGACCCGCGAGATTTTTCACCAAACCCCATTCCCCTTCTGAATTAAAAGTCACTGTTTTTGGTTGTTTTAGTGTTTTTTCTCAGGGCTCGAGTCCTCGGGGGGTGGGGTCTTCTTATCGTCTAATAAACTGGGTTAGAATTTAGAATGAGTGAGCAATTTGATAGGTTACTTGGTGGTGGGGGTAGTGGTGACATGTTTGAGGAGATGGACGAGTTGGAAGGAGTGAACGTTGAATTAATCAAAGAGATGGCCAACGATAATAATAATCCATTGTCTCAACCTCTCCATGCATCTGCTGGGGGTGGGGTAACTGGTCATGATAAAAGTCAGATGGAGGATGGTCAGGAAGGTCAAGATGGAGCTGTTGAAGGTGGTTTTGGTGATCCTCCTCTGTTTCAAAGGTAAGTGAAGAAGGAGACTCTTGAGCCCATTTTTAGTCCATGTTTTCTCTAATTGTTGGTTTGTGTTAAAGTGTTGAAGAGATCCTAAAAGAGCGTATAGAATGTCGACTGGAGAAAGAGATTGCAGATAAGGCAAAGAGTAGCCACGCCATGCGACAAGCTCTCAAGGACCAAGAAACAGCCCAGGCCAGGATACCAGTCGCTCTGGCTCTTATTGATTATCTTGTACAATTAAAACAAAATCTCGTGAGTCATTATTAACTATCATTCATTTCTCATCCATTCACTTTTATAGAGTTGGTTGTTAATTTCTTTATTGTTTGTAGGTGGAACGTCCAGAGGAATTTTATTGTTCCCTTCAACTCCCACCTCCACCACCAGCAGAGGAAGAAGAAAAGGATAAAGGGATTGACGTTAGTAGGAGCCCTCGAAGAAGAAAAAGAGGAAAGAAATCAACACCCTACTGATTATGAGAATTTGTACAACATAGAGAGGTCAAGACTGGAATAAAATTGAGTGAAATTGATAGATCCGCGTAGAATTAATTGTTCAGCAGGGCGTTGGTGTAAGTACCCTTTAGTTTGGACCTTTAGATAAGCGCAAGGAATGATGAAAATGAAGAATTTTATGCTTGCATGAATTTTGTTTTGGGAAATGCATCATTTTACCCCGAATATCCCACTACACTAGTTGTAATAGGTTTTTATGGTATTCCTCCATCACTCTACTCTTTTTTTAGTACAGTACTACTAGCTAGCTACTACTATTTGGAGAGTAGTATAGTACTTCTATAATATATGGTGGATTTTTGTATTTATTGTGATGTGAAAGATATGGTTCTCTCAGGGAAGTGTTTTCGCTTAACAATATTCACACACCGTTAAATATTTATCAATAATTGTTTACACAAATGACATTCAATTAGGGCAGTTAATACACTACACTTGTTGGGAAACTCACATTATGCATTTAATACGGAAAGAGAATGAATAAAGACCACCGGGGTGAGGAGACTTTTACTTTCAACTCTTTCAATACTTTGTCTATTATACATACAATACAACCCTCAGGTTCAAGTATTTAACGTTGTTTTTATGTTTTTTGCCTTAAAATGGGGCGACAAGTTGAATTAAACCATTGTGACCACCACCACCCACCACGAACACAAGTCAAGTCTAAATGTTGGCATGTTTTCTGTTTTTTAGTCCTTCCTGTGGATACCATCTTGGAGTGAAGAAAGATGTTGGGGTCTGTTATGATGAACGTGACACTCCCACCGTCTTTATTATTTCCATCTTCTTCCCCCCCACCAACTGGAGTTCGACTACCACCTCCAGGGCCTCCATCAATCATTCCAATATTCTTTCCACCATCATTTGGCCAAGGAAATCATTCTACACCTCGCATTTTTCATGGCATTGGTGGAGATCCTGTCTTTACCAGTGGGGGTGCTAGTGGCAATGGAAAACCATGTCCAGATCTTAATGGACGTAAAATTCCCAGTGGGATGCATTATGTTCCGTAAGAAGGATGAGACTAATTATGAAACTGAGATTATAGTGTAATCTTGCTAAATGTTTGTTTGGTTCATTCTCAGGGGTCCGGACGAGTGTACCCTTTGTGTTTGTGAGGATGGAGGTCCGAAATGGTGTAAAGCGGTCCTATGCTCTCCTCCAACTGTAAGTAAATCAAGAAGTAGTGTTTTTGTAATAAAAGAACTGAAATTTAATTGTTGTTTTGCGTAGGACTGTAAATCATTTCGTGTGGGATCTTCTTGCTGTGACTTTATTTGCCTTGATGATTCGTTGAACAAGGGAAGTGGGGGTGGAGAAAAGACTGGAGGTCCCTTTAATGGTGGACCACTAGATTTGGCAGATGTTGTTCCTAAAATAATTGTTGTAGCCATTACAACTATACTATCAATGTCACTTCTTTTATTTCTTATTCATCGGCTGAGACAAAAACAGATTCAAGGTAGGAGGATCCATTATTATGCATAGTTAGATAAGTAATGGATCTATAATTCTGAATTTATTTGTGACGAAGGTCGACTCAATTCCGCAGTAGCAAGACGTTGTGGTGGTGGTGGTATCGGAGGAGTTGGAGGTGATGATTGTGAAGATGGTCGAAGTTTGGACTTTTCCATGGACTTTTTTGATCGTGGACCACCTCCACCGCATTATCTTGCCTGGTGGAAACCCCCTTCATCATATTTCCCTCCAAGAGGAGAAGCACCGCCCCCATATGAAGAGGCAATAGCGTCAACATCAAACTGTTTACCAACAACGTTTACATCTATTTACAACAACAATATGAACAACAACATGTTGGTTCCTCCCTTGGCGTTGACAGCGACAGTTGACCCCTCTGCAGTAATACCACCATCCCAATCAGCAGCTGCAGGTACAGATTTCTCTACGAGAACTCAAGATTGCAATGGTGTTAGAATTGCGACGACTTGTCTCACAACTGCCACAGACGCTGGAGTTGATCCTGCTGGAACAGTCGGTGTTGTCAATAATATTGACGCTCCAAATCCAACAATCAGCTCGCCCGAGGTTTCATCATCTCGACGGCCATTTTCTAAGCCAAGAAGGTTTTATAGCATGGGAAATAGTAATAGTGGATCTCGAGGTCCATCAGGGGGTACTAATTCAAACTGTGGGGGAAATTCTAGAAGAAGTGAGACTGAGCATCTGAGGCGGAACGGAAGTCATAGTTCGGTTGGATTGGGGCCACTGGGAAGTTTTCTACATCAAGTAACTCTTCCTCTAGGATCCAGTTCTAGTTCAACTAGTACTGGTGGTTGTAGTGCTAGTACTAGTGTTCTTGTTCCATTAACCTACCCACCCCCTTATGACTATGGAGAAGAACTGGGACGACATCGACAGCAACCATCGATTGGTTCTTCATCCTCTGCGGCCAATCCCTATGTACTTGGTCACAGTTTAACCCTTCCAAGACATAGGACAGACTATTTTGGGGTTGGAAGATGTGGGATGGGGGGTCAGGGTCAAGGTCAAGATATTAGGCAACAGCAAAGATTTAGTTTGCAATTGAATGGAGGTGTTGGTGGAGGTTGGAGTTCTGCTTCAAGTTCAACTTTGTCTCTTTCGACGCCAAATAGCCCAAATAATGTAATTGGAAGTGTGGGAAGACCCCCTTCACTCTCATCATCCTCATCTTCAAATATTTCTGGGGCTCATGTTCAACTATAATTTAATGAATGGATGAGACAGTGATCCTCGATGTGTCGTCGTGAGATGTGTGAGCTTAATTAAGATTGAAACGTGTTCAAGTATGAGTTTATAATTTTTTTAGCAGGGTTATTTCTTGACTTTCCTTAGTACAAATAACAGTTTATAAAATCAAAGAGGCAATGGTAGTAGTATTATTAATAATTAGGTGGAACTTTTGTGGGTAGTCTTACTTATGAATGAAACATATCGTAGTAGTGGTCCCGTTGAATTAATTGTATTTTGGCTTTGAAATTAGTTAGTAGAATGGATAACGGGTTGTAAATGAAGACGTGTAAAAAAGACTGAAAGATTTGTCCAAGAAAAGGTGGTGTATAGAATGGAAGGGAGGTTTAGTAGACTCAAAATAGCAGATTAATTGATAGTTTATCTATTTTAAATCTGTAATAAGATAAGTTTAAATTAATTAGAATGAAAGAATCACCTGCAGAAGGGATTAAGCCTCCGATGATTGAGTTATGGTTGATTTTTATTGGAGAGCATGCATTTTTAATATGTTTGTGTAGTAGTGGTAAAAATGTGGAGATTCTAGTTGATAGGTTATGTTAAATAGTTATTGTTGGAAATAATGGTTGTAGGATTATCACCTACCAGTATTGAATTGAATCTCTATTAAAGATCCTCTCTCAAAGGAATGTCGAAGATCTCTTGTTTAATTATGCTGTAGTGGATTTATTGATGGTAGTCATTAGTGTGTGTATTAGATAAGATGTTTCTTATTGATTTTTAATTAATTGGAGTGTGTAGTTTGTTTGTTGAAGGGTTAAAAATAAACGAGGAACAAGATTCTTCTGTACTAGGAATGAATGAAATTAATCATTATTAAGTGACTGAGAGTAGCATGCACTACCACCGGATGTTGATTTCTAATAAGAGTGGCTTGAAGATGGTATAATAGGAAGGGTTATCATCATCATTCTCAGGAGGAGGATGAATTATTTGTCTACTAGTCCAAGTGGGCATGCAGAAAGTGGGCTTATCTTAAGTTGGCCATTTGTCTTTGTTTCTTTCTACGGCACTGAGTGGTCCTTGTAATAAAAGGGTTGAATCTTCTTATTGTCTTTTGCTGCTGGCAGTGCTGGCTGGCTGCGCATAGTAAAGTGATTAACATTGCCAGTGGTGGTTGAGTCAGTCAGTGGTGGCAATAGTTGAAGCTACTAAAAACTCGCCCCTCTTCTTCTGCCATCCACGTCTTTCTTTATCCTCAATGTTCCGTCAGTTGAGGATTGATTGAGTGGGTAAAATAATTAAGTAGTGGCAGTAGTGCACAGTGGATAAGAACAAGTGGATAAGATCAAGTGCAGTCTTGGTTTTTAAGGAAGAAGGAAAGAAACCTGCTGTACAAGAAAAAGTCGGAAATAAACCAGTAGGTGAGTATAAAAACTAATTTTATTTTAAAATCGGTTAATCCACCTTCATCTGGGTTCCTTATATTCTAGTATAACCTCAATTATCTATATAGTAGGTAAAGTAACTACACTGTTTGTGATGTGGTTGGTGGGTGACTCACTGTAATAATAATAAATAGCACCACAGCTAGGCACTCAGGTATTGTGCCAGGTCATTGTTTCTACGTTATGCTATTCATATCATTATAGACATTGTACAGGTGGTATGTTAGGTTGTGTTTAAACTCAATCATCAAGATATATGTGGTGGCAGAGCTAGTTTTAAACACCTATAGTTGTTGGTCTTAAATGGTCAGCTTGTTCAACTTGATCATCTCCTTTTATATAATAGTAAGTAACACGGACTTTTTTAATCTCTTCTAATAGTCATCCAACATAGTCTTTCATCTATCACTTTATGCACAATCTCATAATATGTATATAATACATATTATTATTATGCATTACTGGCACCATCCATGGCAGGGCTGAGGGGAGAATTTTGGAGTAGTGTAGGCGTCAAGGCCTACGTCCAGCAGTTTATTATACTCTTTTGGACTTTTACTTTAATCTTATTAATCCACAACAAAACGTGTTTCATTATAGTTCTTTACCACGTTTTATGTACATACTACATGAATATCATCCATCCAGCAGAATTAGCCATTTTCTTTTTGAGTTTGTAGGTGACGGGTGTTGTTATTACACTTTACTTAATTTGTACTTTTTACTTTCTTCCCTCATTCATTGTAGTCATACTGTCATTGTTAGTCAAGTTGGAGAAAGTAATTAAAGAGGGGAATTTGGATGTTGGAGAAGGTAAAAGTTTTATTAGTTGACATTTGGTTAGTAGTGGTTTGGTGTATGGGAATGGAGAAAGTCGTAACAATGGTGGGTGGGTGAAGATATTTAAGTGGGTGACGTAGATTAAACAACTCCTCTCCTTCCTTGGTGTAAAATGCTCAATGTTGACATATTCTGTGAGGAACTGCAATGAGAAAAGTATAGGAGGTAGTAATATATGTTTGTATTAGTAAGTATAGGAGTGTATAGTAGGGAAAGTGAGAGGAAAGGTGGTGAAAGCAATCCATATATCATATATTCCTATATTTACTAGGGCAAGGTCACCCCAGTCAGTCGCAGCTAGCATGTATGTACTTTCCACTTACTTGGAAAGTGTAAATTTAAAAATATCACCATCTATCAGAGCTACAATAATAAACTAGGTTGTGTAATTGGTGTGGAGAGTAATTTTATACCTAGAAGAAATTTTTCAGTGTTATTATTTTGACCATTGTGAGAATGAGAACACATGAATGAATGTTGATGATGTGCATGGTGTGAGATGTTAGAGAAAGTTGTAGTCTCTTTAACCATGACTGACTGACCATCACCGCCCCTCTCTCACGGAATGAAGGACTTTCTCCCGAGAAACTACGAAATAGGGAGGGTTTCCAGTAGTTTTCACTCGGGGCTTTCTCTATGTATGCTGCCTCTCTCTCTGCTATGTTTTACCCACCCACCCCCACCGACCAGTAGAGAAAGAGGGAGTTGTTGATGATGGTGTATGCATTCCATTCGTTTTATGTGTTTTGCATGGTAGTGGTGGTGGTGGCTATCAACTTTCTCCACTCCTCATTCATATAGTTATGTAGTTACCCTCTTCTATGTCATCTGCTGCAGTAACACAAGTTGGCAGGAGGACAGGAGGAGTGGCAGATTTAGTGACAACTACTGATGCCCACTATCCACCCACCCACCCAGTATCACAAACTATAGAATACTTGGCTGGGTCAAGGTAAAGGTCAAAGGGTGAGTGAGTGAGGGGTTCTTTAGCTGGAAGGGCTATAGTTTTAAACTGATGTATATTTATTTATGTCAGGGTCACGAAGTTTGAATGACGTTACATTTTATTTAAAATTCAATTGGTTTCGTTAAATTCCTGGATTTGTGAGGTTTAAAAGTAAATCATGAACCTCTCGATCATTCATGACTTCATGAGTAGCAGTTTAAATTGATTCAAATTGCATCCTTTTATGCAAGAACACGCACTCACATAACCCAATACCTTGAATTGAATTGCTACTGATAATTCATGATTCAATTTATAATATCTCATTCTACTTACTTTACTCTTCATGCACTCTGTCAGACAGACATAAATTACAAGAATCCTGAGCAAAATGACATCTATATTTATTGATGTTAATCTAATTATTTGTGGTTGTCCTGTTTCAGAGTATAATATATCTCCTGGGGGTGGCAGTGACTGAATAGAAGACAATTTGCTAAAGAAAAAGTAGCTGTTTTTGGTTAATAAAGCGGAAGAGCGCCCCTTGAGGGCAGCTTATCTTTAAACAACATGGCCCAATCCGGAAATGTGGGGATGGAGCAACTCATTCCCATTGTCAACAAGCTCCAGGATGCCTTCACACAACTTGGCGTCAGCATGTCACTTGGTAAATACATACAAGACAACAATGACTTATTTCGGATATAAATGATGGTGATTTTTATTTTATTTTAATGCTTATTTTGCAGATCTTCCACAAATTGCGGTTGTAGGAGGACAATCTGCAGGGAAATCATCCGTATTGGAAAATTTTGTGGGAAGGTATTGGTTGAATTGATTTATGTAAATTTATATATATGAGTTAATTGCTAAAATATGCAGAGATTTTCTACCTCGGGGGAATGGAATTGTGACACGACGACCTTTAATTCTACAACTTATAAATTCCCCAATGGAATATGGAGAATTTTTACATTGCAAAGGGAGAAAATTTATGGATTTCGTAGAAATTCGTACTGAAATTGAAGCAGAAACTGATAGAGCGACTGGAGGCAACAAAGGAATTTCGAATGTGCCCATTAATCTTCGAGTCTACTCTCCTCATGTACTCAACATCACTCTCATCGATTTACCAGGTGGGTGTACCAAGTTAGTAATGAAAATATTCACAATGTTACTCTTACTTAGTTTAAATATAATTTGGTTGATTTAGGTTTGACTCGTGTCCCCATTGGTGATCAGCCTCAAGACATTGAGCAACAAATTAAGGACATGATAATGCAATTCATCTGTAAAGAGACTTGTCTGATTCTCGCTGTTACTCCTGGTAATTCGGATTTGGCTACCTCAGACGCCCTTATGATGGCCAAACAGGTTGACCCTGATGGGCTCCGAACTATTGGTGTTCTTACAAAACTTGATCTGCTGGATGAAGGGACAGATGCTCGAGAAGTTTTGGAAAATAAAGTTGTTCCACTTAGAAGAGGTTATGTTGGTGTTATCAACCGGTCACAAAAGGTTTGTCCAAGTACATAAAATAGCAATAATTAGTTTATTGATTGATGGGTGGTTTTTAGGACATTGAAGGGAAAAAGGACATTAAAGCAGCTCTGATTGCGGAGCGAAAGTTCTTTTTGGGTCATCCATCATACCGACATATGGCAGACAGATTGGGGACTCCGTACCTGCAAAAAACATTGAATCAGCAGTTGACGAATCATATTCGTGAATGTTTACCAGCCTTAAGAGATAAAATGCAGAAGCAGATGCTCAGTTTGGAAAAGGAAGTTGAGCAATATAAATATTTTAGACCTGATGATCCTGCCATCAAAACGAAGGCCATGCTACAGTGAGTAGTTATCTGACGATGGAAATTGATTGATATGAACATGACCTTGATGTAATTTTTTGCCTTTTTTATAGAATGATCCAACAACTTCAATCAGATTTTGAGAGGACAATCGAGGGTTCTGGTTCCGCACTGGTGAACACGAACGAGCTCTCTGGTGGTGCAAAAATTAATCGACTATTCCATGAGCGATTTCCATTTGAATTAGTCAAAATGGAGTTTGACGAGAAGGAATTACGGCGAGAAATAGCGTTTGCAATCCGTAATATTCATGGTATTCGTGTTGGTCTCTTTACACCTGACATGGCATTTGAAGCCATTGTTAAAAAACAAATCAACCGACTAAAGGAACCATGTTTAAAAGCTGTGGACTTGGTAATAGCTGAATTGTCCAATGTTGTTCGAATATGTGCTGACAAGGTAGAATAATTTATAAATTACACCTAAATTACAGCTAAAATTAAAAACCTACACCTTTTTTGTTGTTTCTGTCCCCAGATGAACCGTTACCCCCGATTAAGAGAAGAGACGGAACGAATTGTGGCAAACTTTGTTCGAGAAAAGGAGCAACTATGTAAAAACCAAGTTATGATGATGATCGATTGTGAGTTGGCTTACATGAACACAAACCATGAGGACTTTATCGGATTCGCCAAGTAAGTTTTTTGCCCATACTTCCCAAAACATTACACTATCAAATAAAGCAACAAAACAACGTACGTATGAAACAAGGACAATAATAGTCAAGCCAAACCAATCCAAACCAGACAGCTTTTAAGTTTAATGGCTCAATAATTATCCTCTTTTTTAAATTAGTTTAGATTAGTTGTATGATGTATTACTTATTATTATTATCATTATGATGATTATTGCATTATTGCTTGTCTCGTACTCGTCGTACTTGTAGTAATTTCTCTTTTCATGTAGTTTGAAGATGATTTAATAATTTAATGTTATAAATGGATGGCTGTGAGGTTATGTTGTATTGATTGATTATGTGGATGGAACTTGCAGTTATTACCGTTTGAAAGAAGCAGGAGGTTCGTCTGCTATTAGTGGTGGTGGTGGGGGGGAATGCCATGTTGATAGGTTGGCCGGTTGAAGAAACCATTCATTTAATTAGAATTTCTGTTTGATACAAATAGTATTTAATGAATGAGACAGTTTAAATAACAATTAGTTGGTTAGTTGGTTAATTAATGGTTCTTTGATTGATTGATGGTGTATTTATTAAAATCTGAAGCTTATTTCTTGTTGAATGTTTTGAGTCCTCCTCCCACTTAATTGAATACTGTACAAAAATTGTGAATAATAATTTTGAGTGACTAACCGTTATCGAAAACTAATAGAGAATAATATCTAATGCGTTTAGTGTGGTCAACCTGTTGGACAAAAGATTGAAGTAAGCACTACTACTAGAATATCACAACAACCATCATGAATGAAACCAAACTCACTACTGATGATTCGAGACATCAGTGAGCAGTTTGCCCAAGAACTTGTTTCGTATTAATCAGAGTGTGAAGTGGTGATTTACATGATGCACTATTTTGCTAATCTTCCCTTGGTTCCTTTCTATTTATTTCTTTTCATGTCAACTACACAACTATCTCTGACCTGTGATCTGGATGGATGGATGCCATTAGTGCACAAAACGTTTCCGAAAATCAAAATCGGACAAAGAAATTGGGAAATCAAGTCATCAGGAAAGGATACATGTGCATCCACAATCTAGGGATTATGAAGGGAGGTTCAAAGGACTATTGGTTTGTTCTTACGTCAGAATCTCTCTCTTGGTTCAAGGATGAAGAGGAACGTGACAAAAAGTATATGCTCCCACTTGATGGGCTGAAAATTAGGGACATTGAAAGTGGATTCATGTCAAGACGGCATACTTTTGCGCTTTTTAATCCAGAAGGACGTAATGTCTATAAGGTGTGTTTGGGTGGCACAATTATTTTGTGTTGTGGGTTTTTCTAAAGTGATATATGTTTGCAGGATTTTAAAACGTTGGAACTGTCGTGTGAAACTCAAGATGAAGTTGATTCATGGAAAGCATCATTTCTTCGGGCTGGTGTTTATCCCGAAAAACAGTCAGATGCGTCAGCAAATGGGGATGATAACTCGGCAGATCAAAGCATGTCGTCACTGGATCCCCAGGTAGGTTTTTTTATTATACTTGACTTAAAAGAGATTGAATAATATAAGTTATAATCTGATATGTGCCATTTTCAGCTCGAACGGCAAGTGGAGACTATTCGGAATCTAGTAGACTCTTATATGAAGATCGTAACAAAGACGACGAGAGATTTGGTGCCCAAGACTATCATGTACTTGATCATTAACTCTTGCAAAGATTTCATCAATGGAGAACTGTTGGCTCATCTTTATGCCACTGGAGATCAGGCATGACTTAAAAATCATTCATTCATTCATAATTTGAAATATTGAGAATATTCATCAAGCATTTTAAAATAATGTTGTGTTCCTTGTTTAGAATTCCATGATGGAGGAAAGTGCAGAGGAAGCATTGAAACGCGAAGAGTCGCTACGAATGTTCCACGCTTGCAAGGAGGCTTTAAGAATTATTGGAGACGTCTCAATGGCCACCGTTTCGACGCCTATTCCACCTCCTGTCAGAGGTGGTGGGGGTGGTGGTGGTGGTGGAATGATGATGAATCAGATGAACGATTACTCATCATCAAATAATTCAAGCTATTTGGGATATAATGAAGCTCCAAGGTTGGCTCTTATTACAGTTGATTGGATTGTGCTGCTTTAAATATTCAATTGTTTTTGTCTGCTATGAACAACTAATGCATTTTATGTCCTGTTCAAGTTTGGTTTCCTTCAACGTTAACATATTTTGTCCTTGGTTGTTGATTGTGTTTGCTTTAATTTTGCATGTCACAAGTTTCAATATGAAGAGTTTTCAAAATTTTCTTTTTGCCCGTTTTTGTTAATACTTCAATTGGGTTCCTAGTATCGTTTATTTGGGATTTTTATTTCTTTTTTGTTGTACATTTTTGTATAATTTGTAAATTAGTAACAGTAATACAGTAGTTTAGCTGGATTTGTTTAATTGTTGACGAGTTTTCCACAGGTGGTGTGGTGGGTGTGGTAGGAGAAATGGAGATGAGATTCTTGGAGGATTAACAGTTTAGATTAATAATTTATTATTGATTATGCCAGTCTCAATCCCGTTCAGTAGTGATAAATTTAACAGATAGTGTTGCCTCGAATATATAATATGGCATAATTAATTGCTTGTGACACAGCCCTAATACGCTGGCGTTGCGAATGAGAAGAGGTAACATTTATGAGTTTTGTGTCGCTTCCTCCCAACTCCCAACTTTAATCTTCTGGGCCGCGCTCTGGCGAGGCTTCATTGATGATGACGATGCTTCAAGTGATTGTTGTTAAATGAATGAATTGAACCATTATATCTTATTGAAGACTGTGTTAATCAGGGACAGAAACTATAATTTTGACTCTCGTGGGAATACCAACGGTTATTCGTCAAAGTCCTCCATGTTATCCTCATCTCCTACCACAAACAACGCCACCACTACCGGAAACTTGTCAGAGCTGGAGATTGGTCTAACTCGACTGGATAACTCAATGCGATCTGTTTTTAAATCTGAAAGGCCGAGTCCACCAAGTCCTGGAGGTCCACGAAGGGGTCCTACAGGTCCACTACCTCCTGTTGCTGCTGGAAATCCTGTATCAGGGGCTGGTCGAGGTCCTCCTCCAGTACCAAATCCTGGAGCACGACCTGCACCTGCCATTCCTAATCGACCTGGGGGTGGGGCTCCTCCAGCTCCTAATCAACCAAAGGGCGGACTTCCTCCTCCACTCATTCCTTCGTAAGTGGTACTTTATATTTTTTATGCATTACTACTTGTACCGATTTAGAAGAGGTTATAGGGTAGGGTAGTCGGGTTGGTTGTTTAAATTGGTCAACTAAAACCAAATCAACCACTAGACCAACGAATAAACCGATAAAAAACTATACTTGCGACACGTGCTTTATTTCTCTATCATCTCTGCTCCTTCTAACACCAACTACTGGCTTATTTCTGGGTGTCTGTTTGAATTGTGCCGTTCGTTATGCAGTGAGTGTGGGTGGGTGTGGTTATATCAAGTTTTTAATTATGGCGGTAGTTACCAGTACCACCCACCATGCAGACCTACCCTAAAACCTTCTAAATCTGTTGTATGGGTAATGGGTATGTGGTGGTATGGGGTCTGATGATTGTTATTATTGTAGACGGGGTGCGGTAACTGCCGCCATGAATGTTGTGGGCTCGCTCCCACCTCAAGTACAGAAACAAGTCGCCACTGCAGCACTCAGCCATTTCCTCAATAAAAAGTAGAATCATCTCAAGCAGAGTTTTAAATAGTTTTATTATGTAGTTTAATGTCCAATTAACTATTCCTTCAGTCCAGTCAGTCAGTGTACCAGCTCATTGTTTGTAGTGGGTGGGAGGATGATGACTTGAGAGTCGATGGTCTTGGGGGATTGATCGTCGATGAATGTTGGAAATGAAAATGTGTGTTTGTTCTGTATTTTCTTGCTAACTTGGCCTCAAAATAACAAAATATCCAGCCCCAAGAAAAAGTAGGATGCGATGATGATGATAATGGATGGATACCACATTCTGAGGAGGATTGGATGGGATCGATAAAGGATGCGGATTAAGAAAAGATCAGGCAACGAAATTCCTCGTTAATTTTTAACAAGGAAACTAGTAATTTACTTAACTTGTGTCTAATAAAACACTTAGTTTTAATAATAGTTGGTCCGACCTTCACTGCACTATTTACTGGGCAATATTATGACATAATGACCTATTTAAAAACTCTGTTGAATTGAAGTAAGGATGTGTTTGATTGACATTGAATTGGGTGGGGGTTGGAGTGTACGTAGGGGGAAGAAGAAGGCAACAAATTGTGGATATCATTATTATTTGATGAGATGTTATATTTAAAGATAAACTGGATAAATTCACTCACTTAATGATTTGAAAGTAGGGCTTCCACTGATTATTATTAAATGTCGCACAGAGGTAGTAAGGTTAATGTTAGTTGCAAATTATAAAAGGCTCCATTAATTAAATACTACATTAACATGTAAAGTTTAAATAGTTGAAGATGTAACATTTATAGCTTGCACTTTCCAACATAGTTCAAAGTACATAAATGCTATTTATCCTCATCTCCTTCTTATATGCATTCCTTGCTTTAAATATGTGCTCCATGAATTATTATTAAACAAGGTATTAATTTATTCATTTTTAACTGCTGTAGTAGCTAATGCTGATTTTTGTGGTGTTATATTCATACATAGTAAAATGTAGAAAGTACGAAACCGGGTAAAATATGTCCTTCTGCTGGTTATTAATATATTAATAGTTAATAAGAGAGATTGTATTATTATTGAACTGAATAATGGGATGGATATAGTGGTAGTAGTAGATATAATAATAATCCCCCCGGTGGTTAACCTAAAAAATAAATAATTACCAACCTTATTATTGTATAAAAAGAAGAATTATATTTGATGAATCGATGCATATAGTAGGTGGGTGGGGGTGGTGGGAGGGGTGTTTAAAGGGAGAATGGTATGGATCAGCCATATTATGTAATGTTGGGGATGTCCAATTCATGATGTATTCATTCATGTAGATAGTTATTGTTTATCTTAATCAATACTTGTTTTCTCTTCTAATAAACCTTAACTAACCCATTTAATTATTCTCCTCCTTCTCACCAGAAATGATGTGAATAAAAATGTATGATTTATTAATGAACTAATGTATTCATCGTTATGAATGAATAATAATGGTGGGGGTGCATAATATACTATTATAATAATGCTTGCTTTGTTTCTTGCTCTCTTTTTTGTCTCTTATCTGCTTTCCTTTCACCATGCATATCACAACTTCTAATAAGAGTGGGAGGGATGGTGGATAATGTACAAAGTAGGTCTCCATTTTTTAATAGGTTTTTCCATATTGTGCATGGAATATCATTTATTTTTTTACCTTTTTTTCCTTATTTGATGCATGAATTATGTATTTTAATGAATTTGTTGTATGAATTTCAGACGAGTAACAACTGGTGCTCCAGTCCCCAGGATTCCACCAAGACCACAGTAGAAACACACTAATCAAGAAAATTAATTATTATTCTATTTACTTGTATTTTACCTGTTTTTATGTTATTATCAGAACAAGTATTATGGGGTCTGTCTGTCTACATGAATCTGCAAGATGGTAGCTACATTATTATGTAATATTAATGATGGATTAAGGAGGAGATTATATAGTTAATTCATGAGAGTGATGATTACTTTTACTTTTCTTTACTTTGTTCCCTCCTACAATCATATAATAATTCAATTTATTCATATGAATAATTTATGTAGAGGATGTTTGTTTGTTACGTTACCATTACATAAAGGGGACAAGAAAGAAGACTATTTTTTACTAAAGACATACAGAGTGTACCTGGTTGCTTGCTTAATTACATTTTGTCAAGTCATTTCATTATTGAATATAATTAATTAAGCATTTGGTTAGATGGATGGAATGACTGTTTTGTGATACTGCCTCCTCTTTTGCTTCTTGTGAACACTATTATATTTATAACTTATTATTCTTGACCTACAACCAATGCCCAAACCAAACCAACCAGGAAGAATAATGCAACAATTAAAGCAATATTGAGTTTATTATTTATGATTTAAACTAGAGTTGAATTCAATATTCCAAACCTTACTATAACTAATAAGTAGTCATGCAGGTGAGGTGATTGATTGATTATTGTTGACATTCATGAATAAAGTTTTACTTGAACATTATTAATGTTGGTTTATTAAGTAATTTATAATGGTAACAATAATTTAAATTAAATGTCTGGAGAGAGTTAGCAGCAGCAGAGTTAAATAGTTTGGCAGAGTGCCCAATACTTTTCATGATCATTATTGAAGAAAC
>JAQIWQ010000397.1:0-17534 GCA_034695825.1 Folsomia inoculata | reverse complement strand
TTTCAGTAAATAGTTGATTTATTTATATGTAAACTTAAATGTACTGTACATATTATTCAACCCTACCTATCCTCTTGTTCAGTATTGGAAATTTGTACATTTTCATATCTCGCAGTTTCACCTTAGTTTTATTTCATAATCTGGAGGATGGTTATGCTCGACATGCATTAATATTAATTGGATAGATCCTTCCATTTCCACCGACAACCCATCCGGAGGGGGTTTGTCGTATGTAGTCGACCCCTACAAGGAATTTCAACACCACCCCTACTCCTGCCTCCGCCTTTAGATTTCCTCCCGTGTGTACAACGAAAAAAACCATTTTACCAAGTCCGGGCTTCTGAATGTGGTAAACGTATCCCTCCATGACCACCATTGGCTTCTCTTGTTGACTTGATAACACTTCAAATTCCTTTTCGGCAAGATCTTAAACCAGTTACAGCAAAAATATATAAAAATCATATCAGATACAATATTATTACTGGCCATCAAACATTTATACCTAATTTAAATCAAATCACTGACGATAAAGTGTGAAGCTTTGGAAAGTTTCGAAATTAACATATTTTACGCATTCGCGTTCATTCCAGCTTGTACATCTTCACTTATCTGTTTATCCCCTCTAATTCTTATCATTTGCAAGTAGTTTTTTATATGGTTCATCGGTGGCAGTTTAACATTATCCTTCTTCAGAGCTTCGAATATCTGTGTTGCCGTCTTGACCCCAATGTCATAAAGTTTGGTTATTTTATTCTTTGTCATGTGGGATTTTAGATTTTCTGATTTCATCCACGTGGTCGCGGTCGGCTTTAGTCATGTAGAGATTGATTTGGGGTTCTTGGTCTGGAAACATAATTGACATTAGAAAAGGTCATTCGACTCGACATTACTAAATGATAGTATGAATGAATACCTTGACGGGTCTCTATGTGCCTTTTTAGAGCATCTTCCAGAAAATTTACAGCTGTAATTAATCTTGACAAAATCCTTGCCTTATTCTTTCCTTGTACTGTAATTGAGTGTTGGCGTCCTATCAACTTGATTGACATGGAATTTTGTATCAAAGACAAATGCATCAAAGCTACTTAAATAAAATTAGATATAAATATTTACCATTCAGTTCTAGTGTATGAATTACAACTGCGCTCATATTTCGTAAACAAAGTAATTAAGCTAGGCATATTAATTACAATTCATGCATCTTGGTGGATTTGTTGAAGGCAAAGTTCTAATAATATATCAATTCAATTCAGTCTTATTCGTGCGACATCAGTATATAATTTGTGATCCCACTACTACGTCTTAAATAAAACAATACACTAAACTAATGCCAAACTCCATGAAATTCATGAGTTTCATGAAATGAGCAAAGCAACAAAGACTAAAGTTAGAGTAGCAGCAGAGGAGCGGGAGGGAAAAGTGGTGGTGAAAAATGTTTACTTTCCTCCTCTTCATTCACCTTCTCATTTTTAGTGAATTTAATTATGAAATAAATATCAAACTAATAAAACATTATAGTTCCATTATTTAACTAAGGAGGATTGAGTTCACATCCCTCATAATATATAATTTGGTAAGCATTTTTTTCTTTCTCGAACCCAAGACTCTGGATTTTAATACAATTTCTACATGAAATATATCAAATATTTTAAGAATATTTAACAATTGTTCTTTACAGAGACGTCTTGTAACTATAGTGATCCCGAGATATTTAAAAGGATTGACATTTTGAAAAAATAGTCCTCACACCCTTTAAAAGATGATTTATTTAATAGACGGGGCTGACCACGACTGCCTTCGACAATGAATGGAGATTTATCTAATTTGGACGATGGATTGGAAATGGATTCTTCATTTAAAGAAACTACTCAGACCGATGATGTCGATAATATCCCCACTCATCCAGCTGTCCTTATCGTCTTCAGAACAGATAACGTAATTAATTTATTCAAAATCCCCTTGATTTTAGATATTTTATCAAGTGTAACCTCTCGTTCTAATTAAATTTGCAGATTATGGAAGAAATCTGCAGTCATTTGGGGTTCTGTGATTTGAAACAATTTCGTCTCGTGTCTAGAACCTGTAATACTGAAGCAAAAAGGGCATTAATCAAACTAGACCGACATTGGGTTGTTGTTAAATCAAAAAATTGCGATTGGAAGCTGGATTTGGACAAGATTTTGACAAATTTGGAGAAAACAACATCTACCGGTGGGGAAAATTCCAATCAAAAACTACTCGGATGGATATTTCAACGTCTTTCGTTATTCGATTGGAAACACGCTGTGGGAAAACTTTGCTTTTTCCAACAATGGGGTCACTATTTGAGGAAAATTCATTTGAACACGTGTGATAATGAGTCGGTCATCTCTAATACTCCCCATGTTACCAACACCATGCACGAACTGCTCGCAGTATACTGTCCAAATCTGGAGGAGATGGTGGTGACAGAATCTCCCAAAAAAGGTGGCTGGTCTGCGGAGCTTATCAAACAACTGGACGATTTGGAATTTTCATCGCCATTACTGAAACTCAATTGCCTGCGAATACAGTATCAATCGGAACGATCCTTGCAGTACCTCCGAATAAAAGCTTTGCAGGGATACTTCACAAGGTTGGTCATAGCTGCGGGGCCTGCTTTAGAACAACTCGAGATTGAGTACAATGTCGTTGGAGAAGAGGAATATTTGGAGGGAAGAATGTTGAAGTCAATATCGGATGATGTGGCCGTCAACAATTTCCAATCTCTACAGGAAGTAACTCTCCAATCTGCTGAAAATATTGGCAACCTTACTCACACGGTCCAGAAATGCTTTCCGAAGTATATGACGTTCAATTTTCTCAATTTATTAAATTATTCCAAAAAATCTTGTATTAATTTCATTTTTCTTCATTACAGACTAACCACATTAGTACTCCGTAACTTTGGTTCTGCTTCTATGATTGACGCCATGGCGGACCCACAAAGTTATCAAGTTTTCCCTGAATCCTTTCCAGCACTCAAGTCTTTATCAATACATGAAATTTGCTATTATTACATAACTAGCGGGAAAATTCTGTACTTTCTACAACACTTTCCAAACCTGCAGGAATTAAAGGTTTCCACAAGTGTAGGCAGAGAATCATGGACTGAAATTCCCGATCCAATCGCTCCAAGGTGTCCAAGTCTGAGATCCTTAACTTTTAAAACTTATGACTATTACCTTCGTCTTTTGCAATGCGGCGTTCAATTTTTTCCACATATTGTCAGACTTAATTTGGTGGAATTTGGGAGAGGAAACATTTATCTCGTGCGTGAACCAGAATACAGCTTTGAGGAACTAATGGATGCCATTTCTCCTTTGAGGTGTAGCCTTAAACAACTTGAAGTAAATCATGCATTCCACACATCTCCACAATTGGTTAGTGCTCTTCAGCTGACGTCAAACTTGACAGGTTTATTTTAGCACATCTAAAACTAGTTTTCATGTTTCAGTATTCTTATCCGCTCTTTTTTTAGCTCTCGAGACCCTCGTCGTATCCCAAGCTGCTCATGATGATGTACGTTGGGAAAGATTTAAAGTCAGCCTTTACTTGACCAGCTCCGATCCAGAGTTTCTGTACATTTTAGACTGTGACTGCGTCAAGAAACTTCATTCCGTTCGATTATCGAATTTCAGGGTTTGTTGGAATATCATTTTTTTCACATAACTTTTTACTTGTAGAATATTAAAATTTAGTATCATGTTTAGTTTTCAACAACAGAGGGGGAAATGGAGGAAGAAGCTGCTGCTAAAGGTGGATACGTCTCATTTGGAACCATTTGACCTTGCGATGTCTAGCCGTAGCAGATTTGTTCAAGGCAAAGTCATTTTAAAGCACGTGAGAGCAGTGGATAAAGTTCTTATCGCGCGTAGACTTGATAACACTTTGTATAGATAATCAATAACGTTGTGATATTATTTTCTTTCTTTTCTTTGTAATGAATTTCTTTTTGTTGATTTGTGACAATCAAATTCGCGTCTGAAAATACCAATAGTGATGAGTGTCAATGTATTCGTAAATGGTAAAGATTAGCCTTAGAGCGTTGGATTGGATCCAGTCTGCATACCTAAATTACTATATTTTACGCTCCCTAATTTATATCGTCCATCTTACCTGTACTATGCACTGCTGATATAGCTGAAGAACGATCTGTCCGAATTGCATAAGCTTTTAACTAATATCCAAGCCAGTAGTTTAATGTTTGTAGAGTTGTAGGTAAATTCGGTGAAGCTGGATAAGAAAAATAATTACTTTTTAGATACAACAAATGTTGGATAATATGGATGGGAACATGTATTTTTCCACAAATGTGTCACAAATCCGTCAGGTCATTTCAACAATTAGTTGATTTATTTAAAATATCTCAACTATTTAATGTAATAAATGTATTACTTAACTATACTTATCCTCTTCTTATTTATTATTGGAACTTTCTACATTTTCGTCCCTCGCAGTTTCAAGCAAGTAAAAAATATACAAAAATCATATCAGATACCATATTATCACTGACCATCAAACATTTATACCTAATTTAAATCAAATCACTGACGATAAAGTATGAAACTTTCGAACGTTTCGAAATTTATTAACAACTTATTAACATCTTCACTTGTCTGCTTATCTTCTCTAATTCTTATCATTTGCAAATAGTTTTTTATCTGGTTCATCGGTGTCAGTTTAACATTATCCTTCTTTAGAGCTTCGAATATCTGTGATGCAGTTTTAACAACCCTAGTGTCATAAAGTTTGGTTATTTTATTCTTTGTGTCATGTGGGATTTAAAATTAATTTTCTGATTTCATCCACGTGGTCGTGATCGGCTTTAGTCATGTAGAGATTAATTTGGGGTTCTTTGTCTGGAAACATAATTGACATTAGAAAAGGTCAGTCGACTGGACATTACTAAATGATGGTGGTATGAATGAATACCTTGACGGATCTCTATATACGCCTTTTTAGAGCATCTTCCAAAAAATTTACAGCTGTAATTAATCTTGACAAAATCCTTGCCTTCTTTCTTTGTATTGTAATTCAGTTCATTCAATCCTTTCAAATAATTTTTCGCTGCGTCCAAATCGTCAAAACTCTGAACCTTTTCCCAAGTGTGCCTTTTTCGAGGAGGTTTACCGCGACCTGAGGTTGAACATTCAGGAATCAACAACGTAAATTAGTATGGAGCACTTGATGGCCAGTAATAGTTGTTACAAAATTAATTAAACAAATGCAGAGCTGGGGGATATTTTGAATCTTTTGCTGGGATTACGGCCAACCAAATTACTTTCATGGGACAATGTTTACACACTACAAAATGATGGACTACTTCCCAAGTAAGATCAGAGGGAAATGGTTGATTATTCGTAATCCCAGTGTAAATACCCAGCTCTGCAAAAAAAAAACTACCAAACTGAAACTAAAAGCTTACCAGGATCTGGCTCTGTCAAAACTCTTCTTTTGCTTGTTGTCTGATCACTAAATAAAATACATTTCATTTTAGAAAATGTTACACTAATCAATGCTAAATTATCGAATTCTGTCAATTTTGCTCACCTAGACGGTGTGAATAATTTTGCTTTATTTGAATGTTTAGGGTTGTAACTGGGATCGCTCCGAGCATACTCCTCATACTGAACATCACTTTCTTCGTCTTGTGGAAATATTTCATATTCGCCAACGTCGCCATCCCCACCGCCCTGGGCATCCCCCATATCAAGTTCCACCACATAATCATCACCTTCTGGCTCGGTTTTGATTTCGTTTTCACGCATTGGGTCAATCTCAATCTCAACATCCACCCCCACGGCGGCTTGGGTTCCATCACAATCAGAAACCGATGGATACCACCAACTTAGCATTGATTCATCCTCAGGTGGTGGAGACCTTTTCCTGCTACCCCTCCTTCTGGATCCTTCTGGACCTTGACATGCAAAAAAATCATTTTACCCAAAATTAGGACCCGAAATAATGACCCAATATTATTAGTACTACTATTGTTACCCTTGTCGATATTTGTCTTGATTTGTTGGATTCTTCTGTCCATGAGATTGAGGAGACCCTGCATATTGCTATAGAGTACACTCACCTCCTCCCACAAACTATGACAACTACTGCACAATGCACAGGGAGGACCAGCACCATCACCACCACCATAAATTCTTCCTAGAAACAGCGACGAAAGGCCCAACTGTGTGCAAAGAAATGGAAACGCTTCAGTCGATGTCGTCGCCGCCGTTGTGGCCACACCCACCTCTGGACAGAATACACACTTGGTCATCACGACTCGTAATGTCGCAACCTAAGCAAATTTCAATCATGCAAAAAAATTCAGTCAAGTTTAACAAATTCACGTATAAAATTAAATCCACACTTACTAGCACCAACCTTTCCAATTTTATTGATATTAAAATTATTTTATTTCAATGTTTATTTTTAGCAGAAGAGGTAGAAAGCAAGGCAATTCTCCACTCCCGCCGCTATCCTCCATCCGTCTCTTTGTTCACTTTATTTATGATTCTGCAAATCCATGCCAACAACGCATCCATAATCTCCTTCCTTCATTAGGTCTGGAGCTTATCTCAAAGGATTAATCAACAAATAATTAACAGCAAACAGCTCACCTGCTGCCTGGAGTCATTGCTTTCCATTGATAATTATATATCATGTACGGTTATAAATGCACAGTTTGGTTTAATTACATGGTCTTGGTGTACACACTTAAGAAAAACCTAACAATGAAATGCATAAGGACAGTTTGTCAATTATTTGACCTAAATATAAGTAGGACTATTATATGTCCAGAGAGAGAGTAATAAATATCCACTTGGTCAATAACTAATGTAAACTTTTAACTATTGTGTCCTAAATCACACAAAATGAAAATGCCATATTTTAATAGTTTCAATTAAATCCACAGATGCATGATTACCCAACAAGTGGTAGTAATATATCGTATCCTTCTAATTCCTAATATGACGAATAATATAGAGATGACTGAAATAATGCATGGAATTATATCCAACTTTATTGCACATCTCTGATCTGAGAGCTCAAGCAGTTTTTTGAGAAAGGCTTAAAGCCCACATTTTTACTAAGCTTTTTTATTTAAAATCTAATATTATTTTACAGAATTTTCCTATTATGTAATTACGATATGATGTACGAGAAACGATTCATCATGCACATATTTCGTTGCTCTGTATCTTCAAACTTTATCTTTTGTATTATAAATGGCATTGTGTGTGAATGCCAATCGCACTTAACAAAGCTTGTAGTTTGATGGCAAGTTTTGATATGAATAAATTCTAAATAACTCTCGAGTCAGTGGATGTGGAGTGGAATACACCAACTACTTAATCAATCCATGAAACATTGGTAATGGTCTCGTCACCCACTCATAAATTTATCACGCAGTGGGGTCATGTCTGTCATGCACACTTTGTCGTCTAAAAATAACGACGATCTCTGGAAGCTCTCCAAAAACTCTGTGGGTTAGATATCATAGAAGCCAACCGAAATTTGGAGGAACGCCAAACCAAGCAGAACAGACCCGACAACTGCGGATTGAGATTATTGCCTAATTCCAAGCCAGATCAAAGCCACATGTTCTGTCCCCTCCTATACCACTTCTTCTGCATTTATCCTCCACTCAATCAGCCAGTGTATGTATATATTATACATTACAAGACGACCAAAAGGTAAATCTTTGGTAAACCAAATCAATTTTATCATTCGTTCAATCTGTATATGACCCCTCAAGAATATTTATCTTTAATGAAAAGTTTTGGTGACTAATATTATTATTACGCATTTTCAAGGCGGTTGGTCAGGGTCGAAATGTCGATCCTGGACTGGACTGGACATGCATAGCCATAGTGATGGGAATGTGTATCTCCAACCCTGTATACTTTTCAATTCACTAAACATTCGAAATTGGTAAGTCGTTCTAGATTGATTTTAAATGTTATAGCCATAATTATTATTGCATTGTATCTAGAAAATTGAAACCATCAGTGCAAGTTTCATACTATCGCACTAACCAAACCCACCAAACTGACTAGTACCAGCCAACCAAGGGAAGGGAAAGTTGGGAAAGTAAGTAAGTTTGTAGGGGTCACGTCTGGTCTATCCAACATTCAAGTTACATATTTGCCAATGTAGATAGGGAGATTGGACTATAACAAACATGAGCTACTTTTCCTTACACTTATTCCCCAGCCCTAAGTTTAAGCCTTTAAAAATAAGGACCCTTCTGACCCTTTAATATGACACATGTTTTGCACACTTTCTTCTCAAGTTTGTCCTAAACTAGATCTACCTGAGTCTTATATACTTATATCTTTCCTTTTCATGAATGGTTCTAATTTCTACCTACTTTCTCCACCTACAGAATACCGGATCAGGTGCGGCTTTCACATTCTTCAGATCCTCGTCCCTTTTAAAAACCCTGCAAATATCCCTGTCTTTGCAACAAATAGCAGTTTGGTCTGTCCCCTGGAAACATTTCTTGGCCCAAACAAGAAGATTCTGAAGAACGGAAAGTTTACGTTCTAACTCAACAACTATCCCATCTTTAACGGTTTCAAGTGAAATGATTCAAACATATATTCATACTGGGCTTTAATGCCTAAAACAGAACAGGAATGTCTCATTACGTGGGAACTAGGACATCTTGTCACGGATTCTACAACAGTCTCACTTTCCCTTCGGCAAAGCACACTTTACTGTACTCAGGTAAGGATGGGAATATTTGTAACATGTATATGTAGATTCATACACGGAGATGCAGATTTTTTAGAATTTCTGAGATTTGAGAGCTTGTCATCTCAATTCGATATTTTCGTTTTCGTGACAAATTGAGAAATGAGTTGAGCACATTCTCAATATGAGAGTTGAGAATTGAGAAAAGAGTTGAGAACTTTCTCAAATAATACTTAAGAATTGAGGAAAGAGTTGAGTTTGAGTTTGAGAACATGATGTCATTGAAATTGAGAAATAATATGAGAATTTCAATAAAATCCGTATCTCTTTCCGTGCACGAAACTTTCTCGCCTAATTTTTTTATGCATGACTTAATACTTTCTTTTTTTAACCTAAACCTTATACAATTTGTCTTTTCTCCATCTTATTCCAGGTCGAGCTATTTGAAACCAACTTTGACGAGGATGAGCAAGTGGATGACTCTTCATTGTTGTC
Source organism: Folsomia inoculata (assembly GCA_034695825.1). Classification (NCBI taxonomy): domain Eukaryota; kingdom Metazoa; phylum Arthropoda; class Collembola; order Entomobryomorpha; family Isotomidae; genus Folsomia; species Folsomia inoculata. Next base: position 8,321 of record JAQIWQ010000397.1, on the reverse strand, counting down.
CACCAAGCTTGGTCCATAGTTATAGTAAAAGTTAACCCCGACTCGTAGACCCCACTGAAGCGTCTTTTACCCTCCTTCTTGCAGAGAAACCTAGCGCACTATCAAGTCAGCGATTGCTAAGTGCTTTCATATTGGTCACATTTGACCATGCACATTTTTGACACTCGTTCTCGCCTTCTCACTCCGAAGGCTGTGTTACCTTCAAAGGATAAGATTTTGTGTAGGCAAGTAATTGCTTCAGGATACGGACGATGTTCATGAGGGCAAACAGCAGCAACTGGTGGCAGTTCACTTCGTGTGCAACATTCTGCAGATGCGCAAGCTATGTGCTTAGTTTTACCAACAAAAATGCTTGCTACTGCTTTCTCCATTTGAGCAATTACTTTAAGCTCAAACTCAAGCAAGAAGCCGAACAAAGAGTTGGAGTATTACATAGAAGCAGGAATGTTGCCTCTACCCTACACATACCATACCTAGTAAGTACTTATGTCTACTATGAGCTTATTTATTTTATTAGTGCCTGTTGAAATTTTCGACACATTTAGTTAAGTCGTACCGGTAACCCGTTCTTGGGCAAACTTCCAAGTTTTTTAAATCTCTGCTTAGTTTAACTCGGTACCTGCATTTATAACTATTAACCTTATCATCACGTTACATGCAACTTCATTTAACAGATTCAAGTTTTAAGTAAAGGTGTTTTGAGTTTCGGCAAAATGATTTTTAAGATCCGTACATTCTTGTAATCCGCAACACAACAACGGAAAGTGCTGTTTTTTTAATTTATTACATAGTCTTTCAGTTATCAATTGTCCTCCACCCTTATAACAAAATGCTATACCAACAATGACAGTATGGAAGGAAGTCAGACCTGAAATAATATTTAGAAAGAAAAAAACTTTACTCATAGTCACAGATTTTACTAATTTTAACTTTACTATTTATTCTAACTTTCAAAAATCATCAAAATTTCACAGAGCAAAAATATCGCAACACCACTTTAATCAACATCTTCCTTCTCTCTAACTGCTCTCTTGTCTGCAGTCACAATTCTACCAAAACGTTACAGTAAAACAAAGTGCGCATACTTGAACTGTCTCACATGAACAAAGACAAAAAGTATACCTAGGCTAGTATAGTATAGCTAGCTAGCCTATTCATTTACATGAATATTGTTCAGTGGTATGATATGAAATAGTGGCATGAAATGGTATAGTACCAATAGTGCCGCACTACGGTGTTTTAGTGCTGATATTAAATTTAATTCCAAAATATTTGCAGCTAATTTTGATTTATTTGATGCAGTAAAGAGTAACATGAATAGAACTTCGGAATAATGTACATAATCCCGTCGGACTATGTAGATATTACAATGTGCGGTGAGAAACTGTAATCAAATGACATCATGAAAATTAATGAAAATTATTGCATTTTGATTTGAAGTAATTGAACTTCGAAATAATTTCGCTTAACATATCACTTGTAAGTTATACATTTTACACTTACATAATGTACCTTTTATTCCATATACTCACCAAAAATATGGGAGCTCTAAAAGCTCTTTCTCCAGGTACATCAGTCGAATATAATTCTTCGTCCAAATTCTTAGCTCTCTGATGCAATTTGAGCTAAAGATCTTTCAATATCAGTTTGTTCTCTATCCTAATCTTCTAAATCTATTTGGTAATTCCTATTGAGCCTGGATGCCGGAGGTTCCGGGTTTTCCGGTTTTCTCTTAATGTGAAAACTTATCGCCTGAGTAAATTTCATGCCACTTTGCGGCTAAGACTGCAGCTGGAAATTTGGTAATGTGTCTTGGTACATCCAAATTCACTTCACAAAGAATATCTTGAACGGTAGGTTCAGTTAATAAAAGGAACAGTTCCACCTTTCAGAACTGGGCTTCGTATACGACTAAATTTGGTATATTCCATCGCAGTCGATGTGTTTATCAGCTTATCTATACTACGAATGTATTAATAGGTTGAAGACACCATTGAAACCTGTCCTTTGATTCAATTCACTTACGTACTTAAAATCACATAATTGAGCAGTAAGCTCAATAAAGTCAGCCAATGAAAGTAAGTAATCAGATCAGTAAGTTCATTCACGTCTTTGTAGTTAACTTGCTCCTACAACTTGTCTTAGCGTACTTCAAAATACTAAAAGCTCTTTCTCTGTCGGCGCTGGAAGCAAATCACAAGCGCAATTCGAATCAGCTTCTGCAAATTAATTCCTACGTCCTTAAACCAATCAAACAATGTGTTCAGAAGCTTACTTGAGAGATTCCGACTGTAACCAATGATTGAAAGTCAGGTCTATCTATTAGTCCCACTCCCACCATAAAATTTTGCCATTCCTTCATTGTGTCTACCTTTAGTAGCTTGAATCGTTTTGCCAGGTTTGAGGGGTGCAAAAATCTGTATCTTAATTACACTTGTAATTCACACTTGCAATAGGTCTATTATAGGACCGATACCTCTGTCTATTTTAGCTACTTGGTATGCAGCTAATAGAGGGGTAAAAAGATTAGAATCGGGCAGAAAACCGATGGTTATGTTAGATTTATTTTTAAATGGAAGCAAAGCCTCGGCATTAGTTGCCGAGTATCCCCCATCCCCATGGTTGTCTCATCGTCCTGTAAATCATTTCAATAAACCCCATTTGACTACCTGTATATACTACCATGTGTAGCATGTGTTAATGCGATTATGTGCAATTGAAATTCGAATATTTGTGCTCCTTATATACCGTAGGTTTAGTAGTGTAGTATGTGTTGAACGTCTTCAGCTTGAGTTCCTTCTCTTTCCCAACATGCCTTCTGCATTTCCTTAAATACCCTTTTTAGTCCCAAAAGTTGGATTTAACTTTTTGATTCCGTCCCAATTGAAAATGAGTAATCTGTTATTGCAAAAATGCCCATGCATTTGTGCATAACAGCAACCTTCAATTCCTTCCATTCCTATATTAAATTCAATTCCTAGAGATAATAGTAGTCTTCCCCTTCATACGTGTGATCAGGCGCACATTGCCCCCTTTTTGTATAATTTAATAATATTCAATTAAACTGTTGCGAATACTCCTCTCTCTTGTGGAGGTGTGGTGGAAGAAGGGGACACTACAACTTTATTCTGCTTAGTTCGTTTATCCTCGTTACTTATTCCTAACAAAACTTGACTTACTCTACAAACTCTACACTACTTACTAATTCGAGAGAGAATCAATCTCCCTTTTTTTCCTTCGGTACGCCCTCTTATAGAGTCGTACCAACTTGTTCTTTTGGGATATTTTTAGGAAACCTAAAAATATCCCCAAAGATGCAAGCGTATCCATTCCTCACCCGGGATGGATACTCTTACATAATGATCTGCAACACTCCACAACTTTAAAAGAAAGTCGCCCCTTGACTTTCTCTTTTAAAACTGAAAGAGCAGTGCTCTCTTTCTTGAAAGAAAAGTCGCCCCTGACTTTGCTATGGGTGAAGTCACTGTCATGAAATTTGTGACAAAAGTGGGGTAGTACGAGGAGAACAAGATAAGAAGAATGAAGGAGAAAACGTAAGACAATGTGGCTAAGTACTATAAAGCATACCAAATTAAAACGAAAAAACTTATAAGATTGTTGTTTGACAAAGATATCAGGTTTGGAAAAGTAATCTTGAGAATGTGATGATGATGATGATGATGGGTTTGTCGTGTGCATGGGATGGTGGGAGGAATTCGAGTAGATGAATGGATGTGGGACAGTCCGGAGCTGATTTCCCAGGAAGGGGAGGACAGAAGTAGCAAATTTGCAAGCGATAGGGGGAAAAAGAAGATGACGTTGTTGACATTTGCCTGGTTGCTTTTTACTTGAATTACAAGTCAATTTGAAATGGAATCCAAAGCGTTTGGTAGTGGCAAGCAGTAGAGCAGGTACAAAATACATGTTTATTGAACATTGATCGGTAGTTAATGAGGTTTGTTTGGGATCCCTGGGGCATGGACATTGTTTTGGACATGCTTTTGGTTGAGAGTTGAAACCAATTTACGGCTTTGTTGGGAAAGATCGTGGTACCTTTTCATTGAGTGATGGATGTTGAAGTGAAAGGTATGGCGGTGGTAGAGTGGGTTGGTGACGAAAAGATGAGCCAAGTAGCTTTCTTCCAATAATCTGTGTGACAGGCTGGCTTGTATTAAAAGGAAGGGCCGGATACTGGGTCCGGACCCAGCCAAATCCGCATTACCGATTCCGGGAAGGGTCCCCACAGATCATGTAGGGAATGAAGGTGCTGCTGTGATTATGAAGGTTGCCAAAGTAGGCTAAACAGATCAACTGTGGTATGGGGAAAGTATTTTGATCAACTGTTGGGTTGGAAGAGAAGAGGAATATAGAACCGTTGAACAGGTGCGTTTTGCCGGCTGATTTTTTGCAGGAGAAACGAATACGGCTGTGCTTGGGACGAGGTGTATTGTGGCTTCTTGGGGTGAAGATGGGAAAAGATGAGACTGTTGGCAGGAAAATGAGACGATGAAGTTCTGGGATGGCACGATGAAGATGATATGGAGAGTATTCGAGAGGTCATTGGTAGTTATACTGAGTGGTTGGGGGGGGAGGATGACCTCGGGTGCTGTTGGACGGATGAAACAGGTACGGAATTGGTGGCAATGATAAGAACAATTTCGAGTGTGGATGCAGGAACAAATTGTAGTAGTTATTTCTGTGTATTGTAAATTCGTAACTAACGATATGTAATAATTAAAAACACAGGCGAACAAATGGGACGTCTTTAGTGAAATAATTATTTGTTCATCATTATAATTAGAGCGGAACCGTTTTTCAATGGCAATAAGTAATCGTAAATTATTTTCAAATGGGTTCGTGAGTTTAAACTCACTTGTATTGTAATAGTGAAGAAAAGAAAACATCGAAAGTCCCCTTCAGAGGTTACAAAACATGAAAGGACTGCTTAATGTTTTCTTGGACACAAGACCATAAAGGGATTAATAAAATTGAAAATGTCATGTAATTGTGACATAGTGCTTCGCGTTTGCTACAGGGTGATGTGGCAAAAGGGAAGATAAACTGATAGTGTCATAATTAATAATTAGTTATTTAGTTGATGGTGAGTAAGTTGTTTGAAATTACTGAAATAACTAAAAAGGACATGACTCAGGAAAAATTAACGGTGATAGCAACCTATGCTAACCGATATGCGGACTTGTCAGTATTTTATGAAGAGATGGAAAAGTTTGGGAAAGTTTTAACTGTCTTCTAGGATAAGCCCGGCAAGTTTCGGGGAATTTGTAAATGAACCAAACATTATGGTAAGTGTTGTAGTACTGAAAGGTCGATGAAAAGAATTATTATCAAATGAGTAGGTGGGTGAACAAAATAATAATTTCATAAGTGCTTAATAATTTAGTATTAGGGTAAGACAAAGAACATTCTGAAATTTTTTCTGTCATTAATCAGCCACACAGGTCGATTTGTGCAGTAAATAATGGGTTTGTGAAAAACAATACAGGCGAACATTGCACACGCGGCATCTCCCCTGACAATTGTCAAGGTGTTTTATCAGTTTATCTTCACTGAAACATTTCTTGTAGCACCATCGGCATTGTAATATGGGATTTGGGGCTCCCTTTTTTCTAAAAATGCCACGATACATAGGATCAATTTTTAATATTAGCTGGTCAAACAGTGAAGATGAGCTACTTGAGGTATTTGAATTTTGGGATTCAGAGTCCGAAAGATCGTTATTGGGAGTGGTATTTGTTAAAGCGGTGGATGGATACAGGGGGTGTAATTGTATACTAAGGAGAAAACTGCTATGGGCAGCCTGACAAGGACGGGATAATTCCGCAAAGGTTTCACAAATCTTGCCACACAAAGGGCATTGTAGTTTATTATGTTCAAGATGATTTGTTAATTTGCGCAAATCTTTCTGCAGCCATTTGGGTAGTCCCGTTAAAGGGAGAGGTACTGCCTCTGCTTGTTGTACCAGCAGATGTAGGACATTGGTATATTTGATCACGTCAATTTTGAGAGGACTAAGCATAATTCAAATTGATTAGCGAACCTGGTATAGATGACCACAAGGCTTGAAAATCGACTGAAAACTAAAAAATACAAATTTGACCTAACTTAATTTGACCCAACTTATGTAGCATATAAGTGTCTGGAGTTTTGACAAAAATCAGCAAGCTATTGGTTATGATTCGTAAAAATTTGGCAGTTGGTTATCATTACTTATTGATAAGGAAAGGTAAAGAAAAGGATTGAAGCCAACTTTGAACCATTATTCAAAGAGCAGTGACCGCTGTTGGTCTGCTATAGATTGGTTATGTTACTGTTCAATAAGTTTACATAAGGTATGTTAAATTTACACAAAAATTGGAGAAGGGTGCAATTAAAATATTACACTAAAAGCGATGATAATAGTTAAAGAGCAGAAGATCATTCCATGGAACCGGAGGTCTCATGCATCTCTGTCGAACCACCCGATTTCCATGGAAATACCGGCTTATGGTTATCATGATCGTGAGACACAAAGATACATGATCCGTCAGGGAGTCCTGGCGGTCGCAAGTCTTTCTGTCGAACCACTGGAAGATCACTGATCGGGCGAGAGAGAATCAATCTCCCTTTTTTTCCTTCGGTAGGCTCTCTAATAGGGAGTCGTACCCACTTGTTCTTTTGGGATATTTTTAGGAAACCTAAAAATATCCCCAAAGATGCAAGCGTATCCATTCCTCAATCGGGACGGATACTCTTACATAATGCTCTGCAACAAAACCATGCTTAATTATGCCGATTTATGAAAATAATTGACTTACACGATTACCAGCAGTAATACGAACGATAAGATGACACAGTGCATGTTCGTGGCACGAGTTGAGCCTCATGGGCCACACTTAACACTCCCAGATTGGAGTAAACAATCCCTTTAACTCTTTCCCCACTATCTGTTGCATCCGAGCATGTATTTGCGCATATATGACGGTTAAAGTTTCTGGTATCTGAGAAGTGCTTATCATCACACAACTTACAGTGCAGCTTTTTACTAATATTAATCGTAATTCGCTTATGATACGGAGTAAAATGCTGCTGCTGCAGTTTACGCCGTCCATTGAAATACATTTTGCATGGAGCCCATGATTCTTTAGAGTTGAGACTTGCTGATCCCTTTTTCTGAATCTTAGATTTGGATATATTACTGTTACCTTTATTCTAAATGACATCTTCCGCCTGCTGAATAATGTGTAGCACGTTGCTATCATCATATAAGGAAGAAGTTGATTTTAGCACAGTCACAATATTGTGCAGTAATGCAGTTGCAATAATTGATTGCATTGCAAATGACAATTTAGGAGTGGTAAAACGTCCTAGGGTTGTATGTATATGTACGTCAGCACACACTTGGCACTTGTCTTCAACTACTTATAAGCAACTCCATACAGTTGGCTAAGGAGGGTTGCATTTACACTTCAACCACGATCGAGTGAGACACATCCTGTCCATGCTATATGCAATGAAATGATCATATCGATTTACCCACTTGCATTGTCAATTAAACAAGTACAGTAATTTCAAGCGAGCAGGTATGTATGCCACTAGATAGTCTGAAAGAAACCATTCTCTGCACGCAATGTATCCATTGTTGGTAAATCATTTAAGCAAGCGCTGCAAATGCACGAACTACAAATAAATTTCAGTAGTGTTAGTTGTTAGCCCACATTGTGCATTACCGTGTAAGTGGTGTATGCAACGATGTAATGAGTAAGAAAAAGAGAAACACAAACAAATGCCAACGTTTGCATGCGTTCAATGCCATATACTGCATAGATGGATTACAGCGTATGTACTAGTAAGTTAAGCGAGAATGAAAACCGAGCAAGTTCATGTGCTTCTCTTCCTCTACGAGAATCGATATTTATGCAATGAGTATAGTTTCAAGTGGAATGTGGCATCAATATTTATTTAGAAAAGCTAATTAATATTTATTTAAAGATTGTTAACATTGTGAAACACAATACCATGCAATTCTGGAGGTTGGGTGTGTTAGGTATATGTATATACCTTCAGACCACGCCAATAAGAGTCAGATTGTGTTGCCACCAGTCGTGACCACATCATTGGCATGATGCATAGGTAGTTGTATCTAACAAATTAAGCTATGAATTTAATAATGAAAAGATTCAATACAAACCACTACGAGTAGATCCGGAATCCGACTCTGTTGTGTATGTCTATCTACCTTAAACTATTTTGGCATCCTTCCAATTTTGATGCCTATCTAGTATTATTCATGCTATGTTACGGGGAGCATGTATATGTTGCAG